>JARVZY010007133.1:0-24299 GCA_030686995.1 Artemisia argyi | reverse complement strand
ATAAATCTACTGGTGAGATTGATAGGTATAAAGCCAGATTGGTTGCTAAAGGTTATAGTCAAAGAGAAGGGTTTGACTATGATGAAACCTTTAGTCCTGTTGTTAAGATGGTTACTGTTAGATGTCTTATTAGTATTGCTGTTAATATGAATTGGCCTCTTTATCAGTTAGATGTTAACAATGCTTTCTTATATGGGGATCTTGATGGAGATGTCTATATGATTTTACCTAAAGGGTTTAATGGTGGTGATGACAAAAAGGTTTGCAAACTCAATAAGTCTCTTTATGGTCTTAAACAAGCACCAAGACAGTGGAATGCTAAACTTACCACTGCCTTGGTTGAACATGGGTTTGAACAAAGTAAATTGGATTATTCTTTGTATGTTAAACAGAAAGGGTCTATGTTTATGGCATTGTTGGTGTATGTTGATGATATTGTCATTACAGGAAATGATAATGTTGAAATTAACAAATTCAAAGAGTTTTTGAGTTCTAAGTTCATGATAAAAGATTTGGGAGAACTTAAGTATTTTCTTGGTATTGAAGTGTTAAAAAATGATAATGGTATATATATGACTCAAAGGAAGTATTGTTTAGAGTTGTTACATGAATATGGTTTGTTAGCTGCTAAGCCGGTTGACACACCGTTACCTGAGAATACTATATTGAGTTGTGTTGAAACTTATAATGATAAAGTGTTGAGTAACATTACTAACTATCAAAAATTGGTTGGTAAGTTGATTTATTTAACTAATACCAGACCTGATATTAGTTATGCTGTTCATTGCTTGAGTCAACATATGCATAAACCTTTACAGTCTCATTTGAAAGCTGCTTTAAGAGTTTTGAAGTATTTGAAAGGTTCTCCAGGTTCTGGGTTACAAGTTAATAAAAAATCTGATTTAAAACTTAAGGCTTATGCTGATGCTGATTGGGCTAAATGTCCTAGAACTAGAAAATCTGTGACTGGTTTTTGTGTTTTCTTGGGAGATACTCTTGTTTCCTGGAAAAGTAAAAAGCAGGCTACTTTATCTAGAAGTTCTGCTGAAGCTGAATATAGAAGCTTAGCTTCTACTACTTGTGAAGTTATTTGGTTGGGAAATTTGTTAAGTAGTTTTGGTCTTAAAAATTTGTTACCTGTGGATATTTTCTGTGATAATAGTGCTGCTATTCAAATTGCTGCTAATCCTGTGTTTCATGAAAAAACTAAACACTTTGAATTGGATGTGCATTTGGTTAGAGAAAAGGTTTCTGCAGGTGTTATCAAAACTATAAAAATTCATACTGATATGCATGTTGCTGATATTTTTACTAAATGTCTTGGTAAAAGACAGCATAATATGTTTTGCAAAAATCTCGGTATATTTGATATGTTTGCAGGATCTAACAATGGAATAAAGAATAATGGTCAAACAAAGAATGGAAGTTGCATTCAAGATGAAGACTTGTCAACTTGAGGAGGGGTGTTGAAATATTTGAAGGACTATATGTGTCAAGTTTGAAAGTCTTATTGAGCTTTATGGAAGTTGTGAGACTAAATGACAAGATATTGAAGATGAAGGGCTATTATGAAACTTGTTAGTATATAAGCTCATTATACAGCTTAGGGTTGAGAGGGTTGAATATCTGCCTCTTTTATTCTCCCTCGTTATTCACACAGTTGGTATTTTCATCTTCTTTAGGTTGATATCAATTTGATATCTGTTAGTATTGTGAAGTCTATATCAAAGATCAATCTCTATAATTGATCTTTGTTGTTTGAGTGATCTTTGTAGTGAGGTTAGATTGGTGTCTACCTAGTAGAGATCAGTCATTGTCTTTTGTATTGTTTGGTAAGAACCGTTTGGGACTTATCTTCTTGAATCATTATAATAAAAGATACACCAAGGGGTGGTTGGTTGGGTGTAACAGCTTGTGTTTTGGTTTTTGATATCATTTTTACAAGTTCAGAATTCGGGCAATAACGATGACAAACTTTATAAATCATTGAGTAGAGGATGAATATCTTTTGTGCTTGAATCACTCTCGCTGGGCCAATTCTTACCAAGTTAAATGCATGTTCGTTAGTCATATTACACTTAAGTGTCCAAGAGCAAACAATACAGTTCAATAATTGTCAGGTTAAGTAAATTGCCCTATGGGGCGCCCTTGCATGCAAAATTATCTGCATTATGAATCCATGTAAACATGATCCATAGCCAGTAAAAAAGTGATTTCCTTGGAACACACAAGACTGTGATTATAATACAAGGACGCAACACAAATAAAATATGCTCTAATCATCTTATGTTTCCCATCCCACATTTCTCAATTATGCTTTCAAAAATGACTCAAATGTGAATTTACTTGAAAAGGTTTTGCAAATGAACATTTGGTGTGGGTAGAGCATACTGCATTACTTTACACCTGAAATGGTTATACCATGTGACCTGTGATGTTTAGGAAGGACTTTTTTTTTTAACCCAAAATCACCCTTGACCTAAACCTTGCAGCATTTGTAGGCCTCCTTGTGACTCTTTGACCATACATGCATCTCAGCGTAAACAAAGAGCGTGCCTTGAAGGGCTTTGCAGTTCCTTGGAAAAGAAGAGGATTGTTGATCGGTAATATATGGATAGAGCACCAGTAGAACTAGCAAAGCTAACTTTTTACAGAATTTTTAAGATTTCAATCAGCGTCTCCAAGCCCATCACTTCCATCTCCTCTTTTAGATATTGGGGCATAGTTAGAACCGGGTTTCTTACTCTGGGAAGCGATTTCAGCGTTTCTTCTTAAAACAGCACCAGGTGACGGATAAGGTCGTTGCTGAAATAGAGGACCCTGAAATTTGTAACAAGGTCAAATATTAATTCAAACCTCACCCAACATCATAAAACCTTGTGTTCTATTTTCGCTTTCCATCAATAGCCCTAAATCATATTTTCTGGTTACATTTGTTGCAGATAAATTTACTGCCACATATTGTAATAAGCAACTCTAGGTGGATATGCATATGTGATGAGGGAATTGAGCTATATATGAGTTTTGTGCATTCCTGCTCTACATCGATCCCAAGGAAGCATAAATGCGTAATCCAAGTTGAAAGGGTACTTTTGTCTTTTTTACTTATGTAATTAGCATTATTTGTTTTGTTAGCAGCTGGCGTCCAGTATTGTTGGTATAAAAAGAAGCCAAATGAGCATAAAAGGGTTTGATGAGTTTTCAGTTCTGAAGTAAATGTTCAAAAAATTATGAGTTAATTTATCTCGATTGGTTTCTAACGTAATCTGGACACGACTTATCGTATTGGCGGATTGCATTCTTAAGTTTTGAGAATGTTAAACGGATTGGAGGGTGGACCCGTTTATTACCCGACCCTAACCCTTGTAGTTACTAGTTACTAAATTTTCCTTAAATTATTTATAATAACATTATCATGGTATTAGAAGTAGTTCAATGACATACCGTTGCAGTAGTATCTGCTGCTCGCGGCTGTACTCCTTTCAGACCAACCACCCTGAAAATTGATAACATGGATCAGTAAACAATTCAGGCTACTAAGCTCACAAACTTTTGGGACTTGGAAGTTGGAACATTGACATGCCAACAAGAACACGATATGGACAAACAAGTAATTATATTGAAAAACTAATATCATACCAGCCACCACGAGGAGCATCTGAATAAGCACTTGGATCCATTGGATCCAATTCATCATCATCAGCATGAGCACGTTTCCTGGTGTCTTTCTTATTTCCTTTTCCTGACGGGGGTTTCACATTCGACCTACAAATCCAACCAGATCAAAAAGATTTAGATTCTATTAAATTTCATGCCTGCTTCCAGCTCTCAGAATAGACTACTTTTTCGTGTGGAATTTAACGCAGGTAAAATAAACTAAGTATTGTAAAAGCAACAACAGACCTAAGAGAATAAAGATAAAGATATATTACCTTGGCTTAGAAATACTAGCATCATTGGCGGCTTGATACATAGACAGTAATTGGCATTCTGGAAGGTTAAGGACCCTACATTTAAAACAAACTTGTACTAGTTATTATGAAGATTGAATAGGTAAAATCTGCTGATTTTCACAATCATCTCATAACTAAAGTTCTCATAACCAATTTCGATGAAAACCTAAGGATGTTGATACAGTTTTCTATTGGCATGTATCCGTTACTAACAAAACGTAAAAAGACTACACATTGCAGATCAAAGATTACTAATAGTAAGTGGGAGACAGATGAAATACCGTGTGCAGTGAATGCAATAACCCCATGACTGTACAAGGCCTACTCCCCAACCACCACATCCGGAGCATTTCTTTATCTCCACTGGCTGTTGAGTAGGTTTGGGCTCGTTGCCCTGTTGACCTGCTGACTTCTGAGATGAAGCTGGGTGTTCCCACTGAGATACGTTTGTTTTCGAGTTGTAATAATATTTACACCCTGCATAGCCAAACGCTATTAGGACAAAAATAAAAAGAAATCCATAATATAGTTTTAAACAGACATTAACCCATAATATCTATAGAAAAAGAGAGAATAAGATATATTACATACCACTTGTCTCGTCCAGTACCTCTTGCCAGTCGCCTAGAAGAGGCGAAGATGATGGCTGTGAGTTCAAGGATGTAGGACCCACGGGTTTCTCCCACTGACTTTGTCCAGACTTCTGATTATAGTAATAAACACATCCAGTAGTTGGGTCCCTCGATTCGATCTATATAACAGCCAAAAAAATAATAGAACTCATGAGGTTATGCATGAAACCTAGACAAACACACACATACACATATCCCACTAGGTAATTATCGTGTGCAATCAGATTCATTTTTGCATAAAGCACATACATTGGCTGGCACCAAACGCATTAATCTTCCATCTCAATAAGACATATAGTGTCAAACAACCTACGTTATAAGCTACTGCATAATGCTTTCTTAAAAGTACCTAATTTTTTTTCAACCTTTGTTGTGTTCCATTTATGGCGCATTTCTGTCTTCATTAACATGCATTACCCATTAATCTATTATACATATTTTTACAGTTAATAGTAATTTCTTCTTAAGTTGTGTAAAAGAGTTGATGCAGAGAGTTGCATGCATTCAGTAGACATAAGTTACGGACTCTTAAGGTCACATAATTCTTGTTCCAACATATTAGCTAAGCTTTGATATTACTTTGGTAGAATATTGAGCATCTTAAAACCAAAAACAAATAACCTAGAAACAATATTAGATTAAATAGATATAGGAAATAGCATGTAATAACTCTCACCCATTCTGATGGTAATGTTGAAGTGGCCGTGATTGCAGGCGATTGCCTAGCTTGATTTGTCAACCTCTGCAACATAAGGTAGAAAGAAGATAATCAGACAACAATGTAAACAATATGCATAAACCATCAAAAGCGGTAACTAGAGGGAAAAGTAAACAGTATAACTATATAAAAAGTAATATACATTATCTAAAGCAACAATATTATCCTTAGCTGGCTCGTCTTTCAATATTCCCCTAGCTTTCAGCTTTTGCTTGAGAAACTCAGGCAAATCTTTGGTATTAGAATTTTGTTTAGGCTGTTCTATAATGTTTTGGCCTGATTCATGCTTTTCATTGCCATTGCCTCCTGTGGTTAAAATCAAAGTTAGAAGATAACTAATTTAAAGAGGCACATACACGAGAAATATATATGCATCCATTGTGGACTTACCAGATGAAATAGTGTCAGGCCTCAAAGCCCCATAGTAAGCACCTCCACCTGGTACACCATACCCATTCCCAATCTCCACATTACCTAAAGGCAATGTAAAACAGTTAGCATTAACTCTAACGAGTGATGATGGCTGATAACAATCTGCAACTAATACACATGCAGTATGAATAACCAATCAGGTGTACCCCAAATCTATTAAATCATACTGGGTAATACACATGAAAATTAAAGCATTAATCATGAATTGTTGTGTTCACATGCAACAAAAGAAATAAAGAAAGATTTAGGCCAGGACTGTGGTGTAAGCATAACATGATACTTAAAAAATTCCATGAAGTATCTAAACATCTAATAATTCAACAAGGAAAGATAGCAACATTAGGACAAATGAGTTTGAAGATTAACCTAACTAAGATTCACCCCTATAACAAGCATGAATGTCTTACACATTTGTCCGGGATCCTATTTATAGTAAATATTCAAGAGAAGGATGACCAACAAGTCTTGCATATACTGCCTCAGTGTTCCATGCTAATGAAGGTCAGTCTATGCTCACAAGCTATTAATATGGACTAAGAAACCACAATCTGAAAAGGTACAACAAATGTAATAGATGTGACTGAGCAATGTAAAGCTTTTCTTATTGTATGCTTGCAAATGTATTTACGCACACACAGACATTCAATGTAATCTTGAAACTAATTAGCCCAAGCATTCAAACCCCGTATCAAAAAGTTGTACGGTAAAAAATGTAATCAATATTGAATCCTAATAAAAAAAGCTAAGCATCTAAAGTTTCAGCATTAATATCAAGAACAACTCTCCAGCTAAGTGCTTCTATCATTCAAACTCCAAGTGAGGCCGGAAAATGAATCAAAAACTCAAAAAGGATAGTTTCTATAAAGCATGATAAGAACTTAGAAGATTATTAAACACCTAAATTCCATGATTATTGTACAGCTCCAGAAGTTGATTTGGATATTGGGTTGCAAGACAACATGTTGCATCAACTTGTGATGCAAAACTAGATACATAAATTGTAAATTAAGCTTAAAGTTTAATAGCATAAAAGACGCATTTACTTATGCAGAAAATGTCAAAGTTAATCCCGGACGAATCCTTATCATTATAATGAAGTGATCCTATACATCACTTAACTCATTGTCAATTGGCCAAAGAAGTACCAATGAAAGCTGCCAGCTTCTCTCCTTACTAAAAACTGATTCAACTCATTTCCTCTCACCTAAAGAATGGATCAGAGAATGATGGCCTATGCATTGCAGCCACGATTACTGGGAAAACTAGTATAGATTTTGGAAACTCGGGATCCCCCTAGTTGAAGACTATAAATAGAAACTTACTAATGTCGACCCCAACTAAAAGCTGTTCTATGGCCAATACTCAAGCACGCTCATAGCACGATGTCAATGAAATCATGCAACTAGAAATGTATTCCGACCTCAAAATGCCCATAAGTTAATGTGAAGGAGAACCAGGGGCGGATTAAGCACAAGAAGATTGTGTTTTCCTGTTTTCCCTTAGAGCAGGAGTTCTGAATAATACTATAAGCCAGGCAAAGGAACAGTTAAAGAAAGGAATGCCATCATAACAGCTTCAGTTTGGAGTTATCATGAAAACCTTATCGATATAGGGTACATATATCCCTCTTCAATAGCATCTTCAACCCGTATTTGTTCAGCAGATTATGACATAAAGAAATAAAAATATCGAACTAACCTTCGGAAGAGGCAGGCTTGCCACGCTTTGATGCCATCTGAGAACGATGATCTGTTGTTATCTTCAATAGATGTTCCTAAATAAGCAAGTATGAATAACCAGTTTAGTGAATCATTTGTATAAAATGGTAACTACAAAAATCTTGTTGCTGTGAACACCTTGATAGCATTAGGATCATGCCGTCCTGACAAAATATCTGAGTTCTCTTCATGTGATCCACTTGCAGCCCTTGCTTCTCTGTTTCACAAAGTAACATTCATATATTATCTCATTGTAGTTCTTTCGGCATTGGTAATAAGTGAAGAGACAAAACCATACCTTTGATCAACTATAACTTTCTGCATCTCAACTTCCTGAAAGTGTAACCAGCATTGTTTTCTGAATCAGCTAACATAACATAAAGACGATAATATAAAAAGGAAAGAGAAAAGTAAAGGGGCATATTAAAGCATATACTTGTTCGCGTAACACAGCATCCTGAGCCGCAGTTTCTATATCATTTGAATTTCCCAAATGCACCCTTGAGTGATTATGTGTATCACGAGAACCTAATGCAATACCAGTGTTGAAAAAAGAAAGGATCACATTATAAAATGACAAACTTCTGGATATTCCCTTCAAAACTGAAATTTTCAATATAACCAATTACATGTCTTACCGATTTCCTCTTGTTGAGGATTTAATGTTGCAGGTTGAGGTGAAGTATACTGTGGATGGAAGTTTCCAGAAGGAGGAACCTGGGGGTAATTTTGGTAATGATTGTTCTCAGCATAATAAGCTTGCTGGTGAGCATTGCCGTAATTTTGATATGGCTGAGGAGGATATTGGGCAGATTGATTTGAAGGTACTAATTGTCGCGTAGAAACACCAGGCGGGAGAGGTTGCTCATAGTTATTAGCCATTAACTTCTGATGTTACACCTACTGATATTATATAACAATCCTGTAGTATTCACCTGCCAAACATTTCGAAAATAATTAATACTTGTCGACCTGGTATATAAAAAAGTGCAATTTCATGAAGAAACGCATTCTAGTGCTAATAATTCATGCATAATGATGAACAATAAGACAAATTACACGATGACATAGACGAGAATTATCTGTATAACAGCATCACTGGAATAGTTAGCTAGTTAGTAGTTAGATAAGTCTTCTGATTAGTATATATGCATCTACTCCTATCTTTGTAAGCCATAACTTTGTAAAAACACAATAAGCATTTCTGTCACTGACCAGTTAGTTAGATGAGTTCATAGTTCCGTTTTTAAGCTTGCCCAGTTGCCCGCACATAAAAAGTTAACGAAACCGAATTCTCTGGTTAGTGTTGTATCAAATGCTAATGTTGGTGAATTCTCAAACAAATTTCTCACATCATACAACTATTTGTGGCTTTACATACAAAATAGCGGAAAATCCAAAAATATAACAACAGATGGTAAAAGAGAAGTTTTCTCAAGCTATCAATTCCTACAATCGGTTTCTACTTGGCCGTTACCTTAACTTCCACAATCTTTGTTGGCTATTTTAGTATCATCAGCTATTTTAGGTAATCGCAATTTACTAGAGACCAATATGATTCCATATTAAGCTCGGATACGAGTAAGGGAAGTGTGGAGTGCACACTCGTTTGAGCTAATATGTTTTCGACCACGACAAAGACGCAGGGTTCAAGGGACAGTGCCCCTTGTTGGGGTCCCACTCCCAAGTGAGCGGACAGGGGTTGAGGAGAAGTCGCCCCTCGCTGGGTCTGGGGGCAGCGTTTTCCCACCAAAACCAACCAATGCAACTGTTGGGATCCAACTGTTTGTAACCGCTTCTAACTGCCATATGTTATAACAGATGTTTTGGTCTCAGTTGACAACTTACGAAAACAAACTATTCTCTTTGTTTTGGTCTGTCTTATGTGCCTAGAACTTCTGTGTTTGTCTTATCCCGAAAGAGATTTCATGTAACCTAGGCAATAAGGTTCGAAATACTTTATTTGGAAAGTGGATTATACACGATTCAGTCAAATTTCCAACAATCTTAGCTGCGCCTAGTTATCTTTTCTCACCAAATGCACACTGCCTTTTCCGTACTTTAATCACTTAACAAATACCATTAACACAAACTGCAACCTAATTACCGTTAAAAAAAAATATCACTCCTCACAATCGAGGTAATTAGAATCTTAAACGAAACAAACTAACAGACTAATTACTAAAGCAATAACACAACTAATGCATAAACAAAAAAACAAACTATAGAAGATTTAATCACAACATACGAGTCAATTTTAGGATTATATTTTGTACATCTCCAGAGGTTAATAAACAGTAAGTAAACCCTAGGATTATATGATTTCCAAGCTAGTTTTTAAGGTAATTAAGCTAATAAAGTACGAAAAAATTATAATTTTGTTACCTGAACTAGAATTGTTGACACGATAAACACAAACCGTTTTGATTGCAAGAAGCTGAAGAAATTTCTGTTTGGGTTTTGGTCGGGTAATTTTAAAGAAATTGTTTTGAGATTTTACAATTTGTTAGTTTTGGTAAGTGACTGGATTGGTCCCTCTAAAATACCTACCAATATATAAGAAAATTAGCTTCTACGTGGTCGGGTTTGAGTTGGCGGGTCAGAAACCTCGGATCCAAATATGATCATTTTGAGAACTAAGTTATACCTCTTAAAAAAGATAGCCAAACACTTGGCATACAAAGAGGATCGTTGTAATTTGTATAAAAACAGTGTTTTTGGTCTGTGATTGAATATAAGAACTAAAGAGCATGACAATCACATGTCGAACTTTTTGCTTCAACACCAAAGAAAAATCGAGAACCCTAGTACAAATGTCCCGTCTTATTTTGATATTGGTCATAATACTTTAGAGTTTGGTAGGAGGGAGTTTTGTTTAGTAACAAGTTTTAGATTTAGGGATTGTTCTCTAAAACAATTGTGTAACCGTGTTTCAAGTTTCCGTAACCGTGTGTTTCCCGTAATAAGAAACCTGAAGGGCAATGATCTTCTACCACTTGTTAAGACAGATAAAGATCTTAACAGACTATCGGATGATGATGCTGTCTGTGTTTGTTTGTTGTTGGCGTTAGAATTTGTATTTATGGGCAATGAGCTAAGACATGTAATTCCAGACGACTTGTTGAATTTAGTTGATGATTTATCTGCATGGAATGAATTCCCTTGGGGAGAGTATATATGGAGAGTGCTTCACAAAAAGGATATATGTTGGGTTCGTTCAATACCCAATCAATCTTAAACAAGGATTTGAATACAAAATAACCTAAGTGTTAGAAGACCTTCAACAACATTCAAGTCACTGAGTGAACAGTTGCTTAGTGAGTCATCTTCAGGATGCTTAGGACGAGTCTAATAAGAAAGTCTCTCCATTCAGCGAGGCGGAACTCAGTAAGTGGCACCTAAGCCAAAGAAGAAGGTGATGGGTTCAGTGAGTGACGACAATAACTCAATGAACCCCAAGACTCCTCAACAACTAAAGACTAAAGACTGAAGACCTGAAGACTGAAAAATAGGTGGGATAAGGTGGGAAACGTTTGAATTGATAAGATGGAGTCCTTATCAACCTGAAGTCAAACTTTCCCTAAAAGGCACAATATCAGGAGAGTGTCATCACTGCTCCTCAGAGATGCATAAGATATAGGGAATTTAGAGATGGAAGTAGAGGACAAAAACCCGACGGTTGAAAAGCCCGAGGAAGTATTGTCTTCGTCTAATAATGCTGCTAAAGTAACTAATAAGGAGTATGAGGTAAGAACTGAACAAGTTATGCAAGATCTCTTATACAATCTGATGAAAGAAGAATCTATAGAGGCTTCAACAATGAACATATTGAGAACTGCGCAAGTACAACACGATACTCCTTCCTTATCCCTCCACTTTTAGTTAATACAACCCATCACTCTTTTTCAAATCTAACGCAACATACACGACTCTATTTGCTTTCAAAACCGAACCACGGATACAAGAAATCAAACCTAGACACTAACTCATCCCTATGATTCAGTTATCTTTTCAGCTTCAAGGTTTCTTAATGAGGTCTTGGGTAGGTGTTTTCTTTACTTGTTGTTGTTCATGGTAGATCGATGATGATTTTCTCTTTGTACTTTTGTTCTAAGAACAAATCTTTTGAGTATAAAAGGAGAAAGCTGAGAGCGGTTGTTCCTTTTTTTCGAATCTTTGTTTGTTGGAGATGAGTTTGTGGTTGTAGTTGTTTGTTTGTTGATTAATGAGTAGTTGATAGTTGGTTGTTTGTGCAAAATAAAAGAGATTCAAACTATTTGTGTGTTAGTAGATTGTATTTTGGATAGTTGACATATCGTATTTCTTATCGCCATTTTAGTTTTGACTTTTTATTGGAACTTTTCTTTTTTCTTTTTGGACTTATTTTTTGACAATTGATGTTTAGTCTTGGTCAATGGTCAAACCCGGGTCTTTGGGTATCTTGTGGTATCTCAAGGTCTCAGTGGCAAGTCTTGAAACAGACAGAGTTTCGAATCCAAGCTTTGTGTGGGTTGCTCATATGAATTTGTTCACAAGTCAGTCTTGCATCTTTCTTTCGCAAAAAAATCTCTCGCAAGAACTGATTTCGCAAAAAAACTTTAAAAAAGCGTTAGTCTCGCAAACTTTTGGGAGCATTATGGTACAAGTTTTTAAGTGGGTAACTTTTGAGTCTCGCATAACTCTGATCTCGTAATCTTAAACTCTAATATTGCGAGCCTTTGCAACTTTTGAATGTTGCAAGACTTTCAAAGACCTATACGAACAATATCAGTTTTTAGAAACCAATAACCTTTAAAACTTGACTCTTTGACCGTAGAAACGAGTTCGAACCAATAATCTTGGTAAAAATAACTATAAAAATTTAATTCATAAACAATTTAGGATTTAACCACAAATTCGACTCCCAAAATGACCGGTTTGTAACCAGAAAAAAGATAGCAACTTTTGGACTTTATAGACATAAAAAACTTACTAATAGACACGGATACCAAAAAATAAATCAATCTAGCAGGTTACGTAAGTAACCCTAGTTGTCATCACCATGATCAGGAGTCTACTACTAAACTAGAGAGAGAAAGTGGTTGTGAACACTTAATCATAGTGAGAGAAACGAGAGAGAATAATAGAAGTCACGCAAGAGATAATTATAGACACACACCTCATAACCCATGAGGTAAAAGGTATTTATAATGTTAAACGTTAAGTTGCGAGACCTCACAACCGGTTAACTTCCCCTCGCAACTATATAAGTGTTACGAGGGTTCTTGGTCTCACAACATTACAACAATGTTACATAACATACCCTAACTATTACAAACGATAACATAGAAGACCCTACACTATGATTTACAATTTTAGGTGTCCTAACAAGAACAAGTTTAAAGCTCCGTTTACTTGGGA
Source organism: Artemisia argyi (assembly GCA_030686995.1). NCBI lineage: Eukaryota > Viridiplantae > Streptophyta > Magnoliopsida > Asterales > Asteraceae > Artemisia > Artemisia argyi. The sequence continues at coordinate 11,446 of JARVZY010007133.1, read as the reverse complement.
AAATATTGGACCTGAAGACTTTGACTGTAATGTGTTAAGAATGATCTTCTTGAAACCCAAAGGTCCTCTCAAATCTCTTGAAACTCAGAGATCGACACAAGCACCAGCTTTCCAGGACCCAAAGATTATTAACTATGATTTATTGTACCTCACATGCGGTCATGACAAATATAACCCATTCATCAAGAATATTGCTTTGTTTGAGGAATATCCAGAACCACATTTAGAAGAAGGTTCGTTCTCAAGGAAGTTTAATAAACATTAGGTGAAACTAAAAATGTATAACGTCGATGCTAAACTGCGGATTACCCATATAGATGATGACACAAGGAGATTCTTTAGGTTGAGAAAAAAAGGGTCAATGAATATCATCTAGTGTACTTTCCTCACAAGATCATGGATTATATAAGCGTCGAGTTCGATCGTGTATTTAGACATGGATTCATTGAATATCATGTTATTCGAGTAGATGGAGAACACTAATGGATTACAGAACTGACTACGTGAACCTTCACCCTCATGACATCGAAGACATGTACTTTAGCCGAATTAATGACAACCTCAAGACCAAATTTGATCCAAATATCGTCGAATCATTGAAGATATTTGTAAGGTCGAAGGTAGTTGTGGTACATGTTTAAGACTTTTAGATAGGTATATAGAACTATCAGAAGAGGATCAACTTGACTCCCCCTATGTTAGTTCTTCCGGGTCTACAAAAGATCAAGAGTTGGTTATGCTTTGAGAAGCCACATCTTGGCCTGGGTGTTGAATATGTGACCAAGACGAATGAGAAGAGGTTGTTCAGGGCATATGAAGTCGCTAAGTTCAGGTATAACGCCCTAGAAAAATTTAGAGCACATTGTTATTTTCTTTTTGAATATAACCTAAGCTTCAATTATAAATATGTATATTAAAAAAATACACAAGTTATTATTTAACATGAACCAAAATTAAGTTACACATTTTATTCCTAGTCCTAGCCTATTGGAAACAAACGACACACATCTTTATAGATAGATCATCACACATTTTACTTCCTAAACCATCTCTACTTTCCTTGTTTAATTGCCATAATATGATAAGTTTAGACATATTATGAACCGTATATTTGAGATTTAACACCAATTATGACTTGCCTTTCCTACTCACTCGTTTGACAACAATTGAGTTTATCTTCATACACGCTTTCTTCCTTTGTGAAAATATATGGTCTCATATTTTCCCAAGATAAGACCTACGACATTCCCTAATTACCAAACTTCACACATTTTGTTCAGGAAACCATTAAATGCTCGTCAAACATATCTCGTCAAATCCCATAATATTCGACTGAGCAGTTGCACATTCCACCTATAAACACTTAAATAATCAACCTATAGACAACCTCTAAAAATAAATAAAACCTCCAAAGGCCTCAAACCCAATTCTGTTTGCAAATAAATGACGACTTAGAGAGAAAAAGAACCTGCGACCTTGGTGATATTTGCGTACATGCCTTGGACTTTGGTTCCTCTCATTCTAGTTCGAGGTCGGTTCGGGTTGTCGTTCAGTTTCGCTCGTGGGTGAGTTACGGTTGGACTGTGATTCGCTGGTTAAGAGTTGGTTCGTGATTGGTATGTGTTCATTCGAGTGGTGGTCCGGTCATGGCTGGTTGAGTCTTGTGTTCGAGCATGTGTTTACGGTTTCGATCTATCGTTCCTTTTAGAGATTACGTGAAGAGGGAGTAGCCTCGGTTTCTATTTGCTTTTGAGATATTTTGCTTGCTATGATAAGGTACAGATATTCTATCCCTTTTCAGTAGGGGTTTTCTCATGACTCTTGATCCTTGACCTTTGATTCATTTGCTTTGATTATGATCCTTTGCCATGATTCGTATGATTGTGATTCTTTGTTTGATGCGGTCCTTGATGGGATCCTTTGATATACTTCGTTGACGTGATATATGATATGTTTCGTTTGGATATGATGCTTCGATATGATTCGTTTGATATGCTATGATTATGCTATGATATGATACGTTTGTTTCGTTCTTATGCCCGAGTTTTCTAACTACTCATGGAGGTACCATGGGCGCGTCATTGAGGCACCGATGGCGTGACACTATCTAGGGCGGTGTGATTAGTCCCCGACGTCCTCCTTTGTTTCGATATGCCATGAGTACTCTTTTGGATGTATGTATATACATGTCGTGTGAGCAGGGTGCATATATGATTTTGTTCAGCGGGGGCGTATGGATGCATCCTAGGATTATGTTTTGTTTTGGAAGACTTTTGTTGCGTGATGGCGTACGTGGCCTGTGCCTCATTCACTTTTAGGAATTTGATCGACTCCATGTGTTTACGAAGGGGTCTCCCATCTTCGTATTCCTTTGTATGATAAGTTATGGATTTGTATGTTTTGAGACCTATTCGAGTGACTCTGGTAGGTCGGCTTGGGCTTTCCTATTTTCGCCTTGTCTATTCGAGTGACTCTGGTAGACGCACCCTTGTTGATACCTTCTTTGTACCTTCCTTATGATTATGCTTATGTGATATATCTTTGATACTTCGTTTCCCTTTGACTTATGATATTCGTTCAGTTGTATGTTAATCTCTTATGCATTTGACAGATGATGTTCCTTTCAACAGAAGCTTATGATGTCCTGTTTCTCATACTTATATATGTTTCATTTATCCGTTTGCTTTGTTATATATCTGTTCACTGGGCTTTTTAAGCTCAGTCGCATTTATTTTCTCCGCGGCAGGTTTTAGGTTGGAAGCTGGGTTGGGTGAAGAGTGCATAGGAGCGTTAGTGGACTACCTCGATGATTAGAAGCCCATTGACACTTGGATTAGCTTGGAATTGGATTCGATTAGATTTCTCTTTGGAATTTTATATCATTTTTGTATAGAGTTAGTATTTCTTTTGTAACCTTTAGAATATCTTTGTAACTTTATGTTTATAAGTCTTCCGCTTGCGTTTGTATGTTCTGATTTGACACCATAATGTGACATTTTGACCCTTGTCGGGTTGGGATGTTACATCAGGAATGTTGGAATTAATCAGGGATAAGCTGGTAGATCTCTTGGAGCAAGTCTACTTCAAGCAGGAGGCTCTAACTAGTAGAGTTGTATATGTGACTAAAGAAAGGTTAGAGTTATGGGATTCATGTAAAAGAATGGATAAATACATTGGAGCTAGGAGCTACAGAGATTGGCTATCTTACTTGGAAAGACCCCAATAATCCACCATTAGGGGTAGATTGTTAGGGCACAGAAGAGAAGTGTGTATCATTAGGGTAGTGTTTCACTTGTAATAAATTGGTAGTTAATATACGTTAGTAGTTGTTTTGGAATATTCACCCTCCTGGCACTTGTATAGTTGGGAGGGGAATTAACATGTTGTGAACCTTCTTAACTTTAGTAAAGTTGAGAAAGTGATGTGTAATCATATGACTATAAATACCCTTACAAGTTTCACTTGTAAGGATGTGTTTAATAATAAAATTGTTTCTTTTCTTTTTAACTTTTCTCTCTCTAGTTAGATAATGTACACATTCACTTTCTCTAAGGCTAGTAGGCAAGGGACAAGTTTTTTCACCATACACATCAGCGCCACGTCAGCTTTATACCCAAAACGTATTTAAAATTAAAAACTCAATTCATTCATATATTTTGTATCGAGTATTATATAACACAAATAAAAGTATTTAAAATTAAAGTTGAATAAAAAAACCCAAAACGTCAAACTAGATGGAGATAGTATAACAATTACTAGAAAAGAAACATGTTTCACATAAGTTGATTTTATTTTATTTTATTTTATTATTTTTATTTTTTTTATAACTTTAGTGACTCGTTTGTTTGCTTTAGTCGTTAATCTCCCGTTTTGTCAAAAATGACCGGATAACGTTTCAAGATAAAACCCTTTGAAGTTGTTTGAAAGATATATAAAAACACCTTAACAAATAGTACATTTTACTATGTTGCATTGTTATATACCCAACTATTTTTATTTTTTTAAATATACTAAGCCTCAAAACGTCCTTCTTTTGTACACTATAAAAAAAAATGAAAAGTGCAATTACTTATTATTTACTAGTAATATATAAAAGAAAGTAAAACAATACACAACAAAACAAAAAGATGTCAAAGTTTAATACATTTATATAGCAGTTTCCCTAAATGAAATGATTAAATTAGTCCATAAAATGGGTGTCATGAGCCTTCCGCCAAATGAAAGACTTTTTCTTAGAGACGGAGCCTAGCGTGGCTCAAGCCTTAGCTGGTCCGGCCACTTAAAAAGGCTTGGCCTGGTCATATGGGCTATGCCAAACTTTTATCAGGCTTTCTAAACTGTTTGTTTAAGGCCTCGGGTCACCCTTTCTCTCCCCCAAGCTATTTTATTGGCTATGTATCTATTTCCTCCAAAGATATAGCACGTAATGGGCACCGGTCATTTCGTTCAACAAAGCATTATGTTGATATAAATAATGTTTGTGAATGTTATTAATATCTCTCAATAAACCTATGTTTTGATACTCACAAAACTCAAATCAAATTAAGTTAAGAATAAGACATAAACAAGTATTTGGTGACAAATATTTACCTCTACATCTTATATCATTTAAGGTATGCATAAACTTAGCAACTTATGCATTACATGATCAAAGGAAATTTTGTATTAATACATAACATTTTATAAAATGATTATAACATTTTATATATATTTGTAAATCATTTTTGGTATAGCTTTATTAAACCACAAAGATATGATTTCAAATTTTCAACCAAAAAGGGCAAATTTTATCCAGAAAAACTTTTCAAACGTTCAGGAGGGCGGCCCCCTTAATTTTACTAGGCGGCCCCCTTAATGATTAAGGGGACCGGCCTATAATTAAGGGGACCGGCACGCTCCCGAACAGTAAAATCTGGCCCTTTAAATACTGGATCATTTTACACATTTTCCTCACCTTTTTGCACTATAAACTTTCTGATCCAATCTTCTTCTCTAGATCTAAAATCCTTTGATCATATATTTCACAAGTCTTTGTTTCTAAGTGATCCAAAGCTTCATCCATTCAAGTGCAAGAAGAAGAACACTTCTCTACATCCATCTTATTGTAGTGGTATTGTGTATAGCTAGTTTCATATAGTACTAGTGATAGATATTTGTGAAGGTGTTGTGTATATTTGTTGATTGTAGAATCTTGGTGTGTTGTAAACTAGTTTAGTAGTTGTGACTTAGTTGTGCATAGAAGAAGGTGTGAAGATTGACAAGGTGTGAAGACGGTGTGAAGTCTTGAAGAAGGTGTGAAGGTGTGATAAAGGTGTGAAGATCACGTGGTGTGATATTTGGTGTGATATTGGTTCTAGCTACGATTAGAACTCGACATTTAGCTTAGTGTCGTTAACTTGTGTAAGCCAAGGTGTGTAAGGTTTCTCCACCATAAGGAGTTTGTTGACATAGTGAAGAAAACTCTCGAGTGTGGTACTCGGGGAGTGGAGTAGGGCAAGGAAGGTGTCCTTGTAGCCGAACCACTATAAATTCACGTGTTGTGGTTTGATCTTTCTAACTCTATCTTTTCTTCATTATATTTCAATACTTTCATTATTAGTTTAGACTTGCTTATATTGGTTGTTGCTTGAACTCACTTAAGATCGAATCAAAAGTTTTTATAACCTACAAAATATTTTGGAAATAAATTTTAAAAAGGACGTAAAACTATTCAACCCCCCCTTCTAGTTTTCCACAATTGGTATCAGGAGCCACGTCTAGCAAGATCTTTAAAATATATTGTATTTTAAAACTTGTAACGATCTATGGAATCTGAAAAATATTTAGAAGGGCAATCTGTGCAAAGACCACCACTATTTGAAAGTGATGGATTTTTATATTGGAAAAATCGATTCGAAACTTATGTGAAGTCAAAAGATCTAGATCTTTGGCATGTTATTACTAATGGTGATTTTTTACCTATTCAAAATAACCCGGAAACTAAGAAAGATGAAATCGTACCTTTTGAAAAACAAAATGATGATTTAAAAAGAAAACTTGCTAAAAATAATGAAGCAAAAATGGTTATTTATAATGCGCTACCACATAAAGAGTACGAAAGGATCTTTATGTGTGAAACCGCAAAAGAAATTTGGAACTCTTTACTAATAACTCACCAAGGTAATAGTCAAGTCAAAGATAATAAGCTAGATCTACTTGTTCAACAATACGAGCAATTCACGATTCCGGAAGAGGAATCAATTGACAATGCTTTTGCTAGATTTAACACTATCATCACAAGTTTAAAAGCACTTGATGAGAATTTTTCTAGTAAGAATTTTGTTAGGAAGTTTCTTAGGGCTCTTCATCCAAAATGGCGAGCTAAAGTGACGGCTATTGAAGAATCGAAGAATTTGTCAACTTTGCAACTTGACGAATTAATTGGAAATCTAAAAGTCTACGAAGTCATCATTAAGAAGGACTCCGAAATGGTCAAGGAAAAACGAGAGCAAAGCAAGTCAATCGCCTTGAAAGCTAGAAAGGAATCTTGTATCGAAGATAGCTCATCTTCCGAAAGTGATGACGAAGAATATGCCATGGCCGTAAGAGATTTCAAGAAATTCTTCAAAAGGCGAGGAAGATTCGTAAGACAACCGTATGATGAAAAGAAAACATTTCAAAAGAGTAAAGATGACAAGAACAACAAGATTGAAAGAAAGTGTTTCAAGTGTGGAGATCCAAATCACCTTATTGGAAAATGTCCAATGATGACAAGAGATCAAAATCAAAGAGCATTTGTTGGAGGTGCTTGGAGTGATAGTGATGATGATGAGAATGAAACGACAAAGGAAGAAAAATGTCTCATGGCGAATACACCAAATGAGGTACGTTCCGAAACCGAATATTTTAGTGATGAAAGTATATCATTAGATGAAAAAGATCTAGATAATGAATATATTAAACTATGCAAATTAGGACACCTAGTAATGGCCAAAAACAAATCACTAAAATACATTAACAATCAATTAGAAAGTGAAGTACTTGAACTAAAAATTAAAATACATCAACTAGAAAAAGGTAAAGAAATTTTTGAAGAATGTAAATCATGTCAAGAGCTTAAAGGTGAAAACGAAATACTTAGGGAAGAAATTCGCAAACTTGACAAATTTGAAAATAGTAGTCAATCACTTAGTAAAATAATAAGTATTCAAAGAACATCCGGAGACAAAACCGGCTTAGGATTTAATTCAAATGAGGCTTCAACAAGCGAGATTAAAAATGTAAAATTTGAAAGTGAACTCAACAAACAAAAACCTTTAAAATCTAATCCTAAGTATATACTTATTAATGATAAGAAAATACCTCTTGCCAACGATGAAGAAGTTAAAGATTTTTATAAACCGTCGTTAAAGACCGAAGTAGGATCTTCTAAACCCAAAATAAGATCTAAAACTCCACCACCTAGAAAACCAAATAATTCTCATCCTAGGTCTAAAACACCTCAACCAAGAAGAAATCAAAATAGACAAAACTATAATAACAATAGTAATCAAATGTGGAACTACCAACAAAGCTACAATCCTTGGGGCATTCTACCACCTTTCATGCACCCGAGTCAAATGTTAAACATGTTTGGACCAAACAACTTTGGACCAAAAGGACAATGGAGATCAAATGGCTAGACGAACATTCCTTGAGGCAATCTTGGTTTTTCTCTCAACATAGACTTTTTCAAAGTCTATATTTCATCTTGATGATGTTGAAGATTTCTTTTGAAGACCACCGGGTACGCCATTCTTTCACAACTCATTGCCATGCTTAGATAAATATGCATTGTTTGATTTCGTCAATTATTTAGATATAATTTGCTATTGTCTTCTATTTGTTAGAATCACATATATACTTATATATACATATATATACTATTATACGTAATATATTAAATATATTTATACATATATATATTCACTTGTACATAACCTAGATACGTCATTTATTGACTTTCTAGAACTCCAAGAAATCGTTCTTTATTGAACCCTTTCTTTCCCCCTCTCACGTTATTCTAGTAAGTCCTCTTTTAGGAGACTCATGATGATGAAGGGATATGAGTCAAGTGGAATTTTATAATGCAAGAACGCCTTCGCACGTGAACACTATGGATGAAACAAACTCCTCTCGCCAACTATATCCTATCTCCGCTACTATCCTTCAAATCTCACTCATCAACCCATCTTTCAATCACATTTATACTTATATATAAACAATATATATATATATATATATACACTTATTCATATATTCCCGAACACACCTCAAATTAACACTTTGATCATTTTATCCAAAAATTGTCAAAGGTATATTTTAATTATCGAAACGGTAATTAAAAATTGTTAAGAATTTTATCATCGTGCCAATAGACGTTTACGTATTTTTGATATATTATAAATCTAATTATATACGTATAAATATTTTTGTTCCAGAAACGAATTCCGCGAAATTTGGAAAGTTTCAAAGGCGGCCCCCTTAATGATTAAGGGGACCGGCTTGTTATCGAGGGCGGTCCCCTTAATGTTTAAGGGGGCCGGCCATCTGACACTTCCAAAATCGTTTTTCCTCCTTAATTCTATTCCCAAACACTCCATTTACTCACTCACCTCTTCCCCTATGCTGCTGTGAACGAAACTAAACCTCCAAAACCACCAAAATTCTTCACCAAATCACCAATCCGGGGTTATTTCGCAAGGGGCAAACATCAACCAAACATATAACAACATCTTTTGTAAGTTTTCCAACATGCATTTCATCACATTTCATTCGATTTGGTGTCTAATCAATAATTATGCATTTTATTAAAATTCATTGTAATTCGTTTTTAAGTGTAATTGAAGCTAGAAATTGAACTGCCAAATGCTCCCCATAGGATTAGGATGATGTTTTGCAACTCAAAATTAGTATAACATATCATCTTGTCAAAATCATTAATCGCCCATAAACCCTCGTTGAATTTTATTTTTCAAAAGGAACATTGTTGATATAACTCTTAAAAACCATTTAAAACTTACTACATTACATTTTTTTAACGTTCTAAACAATCAAAACATACTTTTCAAGTTGTTGTAAAATGGTTCATGAAGACAACATGGGCGTTTGGTTCATGAACAAACCATAATTATATGAAGTTATTTGAAAGCTAAAACTAGCTTATAAGTTTTGTTAATAATACTAGAATCAATAGAGGTCATCAAGATATATAATCAATATATATATATATATATATATATATATATATATATATATATATATATATATATATATATATATATATATATATATATATATATATATATATATATATATATATATATATATATATATATTGATATTTTAGGTTATAATTATGTAGTAAAGGGAGCGTTTGGTTCATCTTGAATAAGACATTTTGAAAACCAAAATTCATATTTTAACGTTTTAAACATGTTTATGCTAAGACAAACTCTTAAGGAAGAGCAAGATATATAAACTAATATATATCTAGCTTTACTTCGAAATGAATTATGATTTCATATTTTTTGATATCATATATTCTAAATGAGTTTAAAATCAAAAGGAACATTGTGAAACTACTTCATAGAATTTTTTTCGAAGTAGAATTTCGTTCCACATACATTGCATATTAGTATATATATATACATATATATATATATATATATATATATATATATATATATATATATATATATATATATATATATATATATATATATATATATATATATACACGCATAACATATGCATGATGATTGTTCTTATCTTAATTTTATTTTTGTTGTTATATTATGTAGGTGAAAATGCCTAAGACCACGGTTGGTGATGTATCCAAAACCAAACAATACATTCCAAATGTCTCCTCTACTCCCAGCATGTCTCCTTCAGTTGCATGTTTCTATCGACCTATTGAAAATAGAAACATTCACGAAGGAAGAATTGTCGATCCATCTTTCTATGAATCTGATGACACCGAACGAATGTTCTCCAATATTCGTTTTGAATGTCTTTTCCAAATCAACAAACCTATTATTCCTCGATTCATCCTCGACTTCTATAGCCAAGTGACGGTGCAAACCGATCCCTATGGTCATCTCCTCATTTCCTTCATGATTCAAAATCAATTCATAACTCTTACTCTTGCTCAATTTGGGCAAATTCTTAGAATCCCATTCAACGGCCAAGCCGTTTTCTCAAATGAATGGGATCTTTCCACTCTTGAAAGAAATCGTCCTCAGGATGGCCCCTACTATTCTGAGATTCCTAGTCCTGAAGACATTCGTCGAATGCTCGAACTAGAACGTCGTACGACTGGTCGAGTAATCAAATCAAAGAATGTCGACATTCATGCTAATCAAATCCTCCTCAAAGAGCTAAGCCCCGACATGAAGAAGTGGGAAGAACTCATTCGCGAGAATGCGTTTGGTACGGGTGGTCACCGTGATCATGTCACGGCGAGCATTGCCCACATGCTTTATTGTGTTATTGCTGAAGAGCAATACGATTTGGCTTATCTCTTTGTTCATCGAATCATGTCCGCCAAAAACACCCCAAATGCCAATCTTCCTTACGGTATGTTTCTCACACGACTTTATCGTTATGTGATGGAACATTACCCACATCTCCAAAGAGACTACTACGTTCATATCCTTCCTACTTTGAACCAACTTACTTGTGTTCGTACTCGTCGTACTCGTAGTGACAAAGGAAAATCTCGTGTTCCTTTGTACTCTAGGGGTCGTGGTTCTACATCTCATCGTGATGACGATGATGATGAGGAGGAAAACACCTCACGTGTTAGTACTCCATCCCCCACGACCTTTGTTGAAGATCTTTCCGATATTGATGATACCGAGTATCAAATTCCTCTTCCTCATGAACGTACCGATGAGCTTCTTTTCACTCGTCAAACGTCTATCATCAACCGTAAAAAACAAATGCATGAAGAACTTCGAGGAGGATTCAAATCCGTTGGGAAGATGTTTAGGAAGATGATTGGAAAGAAGAAGAAGTAGAAGACATTGATGCATTGCTACTTGTTATTACTTGTTTCTATTTAACATGTGTATGGTTTGCTACTTGTCCGACTTATTCGGAAATACTTGTGTTTGTTCTTGCTTATCTCTTGGATAATTTTTAGTCTTTGAATAATTATCATGCTATGCTATGCTTCTTTTCAAATATGGATTATAATATGTTTATTTGCATGTAAAATTTGGTTATATATATATGTTTATATATCATCATTCCTAGTGTATATGCTTCTAATAGAGCTTGCTGGAAAAACAAACTTGAAAAATGGCCAAATTCTGCAAATTTTGGGTTTCTGGTCGTCTGGGAAAACACCAGATGGGCGGCCCCCTTAATTCCCTAGGCGGTCCCCTTAATGATTAAGGGGGCCGGCATACAATTAAGGGGACCG
>JARVZY010007132.1:0-24308 GCA_030686995.1 Artemisia argyi | reverse complement strand
TCATGCCTTATGCACAACTGTATTTTCTATTTAAAACCATATAACTAACTCTGGTGCCTTATCTATACTGCATTTGGGACTATTCTATAATTAGAAAGGCTTAAAATTCAGACCTTTTTCTTGCTTATTACGGAAAGATTTCAAAATTAATTTGTTAGGAAGCGGTTGGTTGTTGAAACAAAAATTATTTGGCTTAACGATCTCTAATATCTCTACTTAAAAAGCAAGAAGACAACTAAGCGTGTAACCAAATAACGCAAAATATAATCACACGCTATCCGCCGCCGCACGGGTAGTACATAAAAAAACGCGCTAACAATCCAAGGTGTCCACTAAAAGACCTACACGCCGCATAACAAATTACATTAATTTGAATAAAGTTATAAAATAACCTGTTTGGCAGAGAGTAATTCGCGGCATTGGTCTTTCAAAGCAGGTAATTCGTCTTGGATCTTCTTAATCCTAGCCACTAGCTTCATCGGGTTCGCCTGCGATAATAATAATGAAATTAATTAATAAATCAGTTTCAATTGAATTAAACCCTAGAAAGAAAGAAAGAATATACGTTGTCAGGGTAGATTTGACGGAACTCCTTGTCGAGACGGTTGTGGACTAGGGTTAGGTCGTGGTTGGCTTTTGTCAATAGGTTTGCTAGACTGTCCACCGCGTTGTGGTGCTCGTCGATGCTGTCGTCATGGTGCCCCATTTTCAACTTTTTTTTGTGTGTGTATTTTGAGCGTGTTAGCGGGAGGTTTTCAAAATTATTGCTGATATGTGTGAATTAATAGGATACCCGAGCGTGTAAGAATGATATTTGATTGGTAGAAGATGCGGTTTTTTTAAAATTATGTGTTTTGTCGCACGCCAACTATTCCTTTGGCCACGAGTGAAGATGAGAGGAAGTGAGATGAAAGTGTGATGATGTGTTGTTGATGAGTGAGCGGGTTTTGATGAGTGTAATGGAATCCCTTTCACTACATTCACATCAATGTTGCAATCCCTTTCACTACATTCACATGAATGTTGCACTTTCCTCCCCTCTTCCACCATCTAAATGAACATGTTATTCGTCTGCCACCTCAGCATCACCTCATCAACTCACCAATAACTAAAATATGATATCAACAAAAAAAACTAATAACATGTTATTAGTACCTGTAGGTCCCTCAAAACACTCCGCCAAAAATACTCTAGTCACTAAAAAAATAATAATAAAAAAAATTGCACATGTTGGTAGAATGACTAATTGACGAATGGCACGGGATGATGGTGCAATTTGGCTAGCCACTGGTACCAAAAATGCCAAATGGCACACCAATGACATCGTGCCCTCTAATATTCTAATAGTAACCTTTATCTCCTCACCATTTTGCCCATGCTCCTCTAATACACTCGCGAAAAAAAAAAAAAAAAATTACAGTAAAAAAATAAAACATTACTACCTCGCTTCGACGTTTTGTCTACACCACCTTATTCTCTCAAACTTGATCCTTTACGCGTGTTCTTCATCTCTTCGTAATGGCTTCCATGGGTGATCTACCCCCTTTCATGCGTGAAAGGGAGCACCGCTATAGCTAATCTTACCTTGTGCATTGGTGTCAATTTAACCATTCCTAAAAGACCAACTACATGAAAATTTGCATTCGGTGAATGCTAAGGCAATGCCACTTTGGTATATCTTTAACCATTTAAGTATCCTAAAAGTTAAATCATTTGGCGAGGAAGCGATATGAGCAGGGGAAAAGTGGTCGACGGATAAACTAAGCTCGTTGGCAAGGAATCCCCTTTTTTTTTCTACTTCCCCGAGCGCGCAATGAGACGTTGGTCCAAAGTGGGAATCTTGATTGGTTGTCGTGTGGGTTCATTCCTAGCAGGGAAAACCCAAATTATGAGTTTGTTTTAAGTTAATCAAGATTACACTTAAATGGGGGAGGAATGTTGGTGATTTTACATCACCAATATGATTTAAGTGTAATGGATTGACTTAGTTGACCAATGTGTAATCATGATAAATGTTCAACAAGTTGGGATTGTGCGGAGTGCACACTTGTATGACGTTATTGTGATTATCGCCCCGAATCACGAGGGTCCGGGGGCAACGCCCCCGGTAGCGAGGTTCCAAGGGCGGCAGCCCCTGGTAGCAGGGTCCAAGGGGCGGCAGCCCCTGGCAGGGTACAAGGGGCAGCGCCCCTGGCTAGGGAAATTTTTTTATTTTGTATAAAGTGCTATGTTAAAAACGCACTTAAAAATAAAATTTCCGGTATTTTGGACCTTAATTTTACCCTTTAAATTTAACCGTTCGGTGGTTAAATAACTACCTTGGCAGTTACAACCGAGTTATGATTCATTGGTCATATTGGCATCTCTATTCTGGTTCGGTTTTTTCATAACATCAAAACATATTCTTTGTTCAAAATCTGAGTTTTATCCGATTAAAGATTTCGATAGAACCATCGAAATACTTCGATGTGAAAGTGTTTACACGACTCTCAGATTACTGTGATCCATTAATTCTAACATCTTTTAAGCATTATGAATGACAATACATTCATAAAGCTGTAGCACATTGCTAGCTAGTCTGAAATTTGGGATCATGTATTTAGCACATTTTGCAACATTAACCAACAATCATTTCAACTATGATCTTTCATAAAGCTATCTCTTCAAATCTTGTATGTACAATAAAACATTATAAGTATAATAGAATTAGTATATTTAGCAAACCCACAAATCGAGGCTTCATACAGTGATTCTTCATTCTTGCCACAAAATTTGACAAAATTGCCTTTCTTTCTACAATCTCCTATGAGTTCTTATGAAGTTGGTAGTATTCATAGCCACAACCGTTGAGCACATATAGGCCCCACCCGTGCACAGCGCCGTTGCCAACAAGAAAAGAGCCTTCCACTGCCTCCCATTTAACAAAATTGCAAGAGTAACCGATACAGCAGCAACCACAGACAAACCATTCTTCCATGTCTCAAAAGCTTTCACTACGCTCCTACATTCTTTACAATGAACAACATGCCTAAAATACCTATTGGCAGGATTCGGTGCATATTTTGCATCAAGTCCACCCTTTGCAGGCGAAGAAGCAGCAATACTTGCAACAAAACCAGCAGGAGCATGTTCCACAACTGCTGGTTCTACAGGCATTGAAATAGTACTATGACCGAAATGGTAAGGCATACCGTGCCCTACTTTATCCATCCATTTTCTATACTCGGCTACCCATGTGTCTGATGATCTTAAGTTTATGTAAAGTTGTTTTGTGGGTACTTTTTCTTTCATTAATATCTCGTTTTGAGATGATAAAAATCCCATATCTTGTTCAAATACTTTTCCCGCATTTTGATGGAAGTACCACTCAGGGAATAGTTTTGCTAAAGGTGATCTTTTTGTGCTCCCAAATCGAACAATAAGCATCGACTTTCCTTGACCAGTTGGTCTACATAAGAAAAGGCCAGAAAAGTAATTTGTCACCCCGTCTTTGTCAACAATCTCACGGTTGTTTTGGAGATTACACGGTGCCTCAAATCTTAAAAAGTTTGGAGTTGATTTCTCAGCTTCTCGACCCCACCAGCCAGCAAACCCACGATCGGTTCTTTCTGTTACCTTGAAAGCTAGGGCTTGGGCATCTTCTCTTTTGGCACTCCAGTCTGTTCTATCGTGTGAAATGGGAACATGAGCAGGGTCCATTAAGTTTTCAAGAAGAATGGAATGATCATAAGGAAGCTCGTGAATAGTTGAAATATCTGCAAAACCTGGTCGGGCAAAGTTTTCGAACCATGGGATTTTGCTTGGGTTTGGTGGGGTTTTATGTGACATCCATATCCATACAACACCTTGGGAGTCTTTTACCTCGTATGTTTTGGTGCAAGCTGATCTAGGAATTTTTGCATCTGCTGGAAGCTGTATGCATGTACCATGTAATAGCAGATTAACGAGACATGAAAACAAAATTCCATAACAATGGGCGTTTGGATATGCATTTTGAAACATGTAATACCCTGATCATATAATCATTTGTAACAAAACATGTTGAAAGCGTTTCGATGTCCTTCTAGTGTTTGAAATTCTAATAACAGCTGAGAATCTGAGACTGTTGGAATGTTTTACAAAACCTTATCATTCAAGTAACTACCAGAAATAATATTTGAATTACTTAACGTAGATCGTGATAATGTATTTCCTATCAACTATAGGTCTAATAATACATCGTTGTAAACAGGTCACTAACTATTACCTTTAACCCTGATAAAATAAGTTAATTCAGCTTTTTTGGATAATCAGTATAACTTTAAAATCAGTAATTGGCTCAGTAACGCATATCCAAATAACCTGTAGATCAAGTTATCAGTCACAAGATTGAAAAACCAACCTGAGGAATCTTGACACATTTACCTTCACCTTCAAACTGCCATCCATGGTACAGACACTCTAGTCTTCTATCAACTATCTGACCCTCGGAAAGTTTTGCTAGCCTGAATCAGTAGAATTTGTGATTAAACAATGTAATGAATTAGATTCATATTTCTGCTTGTTCAAAGAAACGTAAATAGTAATTGTCTTCTATTTCTTTTTAAGGAATGGATGATATTGATATTCAATGATTTTGATTTTTGCCTGCTGCATTCGATATTTATTGGCAATTGGCAGACCAGAAGCAAGCATCCAGTAGTAATGGATTTGCAGAATTAAATAATGGGTTTAGGGGGTGCTTTGGTAAGATTTTTGTAAATAGTTTAAGCGTTTCTACACAATACTGCAATAGCTTAGTAACTGTAGATATACATAAGCACTTGCAGAATAAGCCAAACAAAACTAGTACCAGTGGGGCAAGCTTATCAAAAGCAGCTTAAATAAGCTAATAAGCCTTAAACTGTTTGGCATTTGTAACAGCTTTATCGCATTTAAAAAAAAACACAATAAGCTCTAAAATGCTCAAATAAGCATTACCCAAACACCCCCCCGTAGAGTTCAAGATAAATAGTAGATCTTCCCAATATTAGATGCTTAGATTTCATTTGACTTATGTTTCATTTAATTTCAAGCATTGTAGTTTGAGTTGGTTATACTTGGTATTGATTGACAAACTCCAATTATAGTACTCCATAAAGAAATACAAAAAAATGTTAAGTTGTGGATCCTAATAGTGCAAGGTGTCATGCACCATAACACCAACAAAGTTTTAACATTTTAACATAACACACCAAAAATAACCTTTTATCATAACACCCCATAACACCACCCTTTTGGGACCCACTATTTTTTTCTTTTCTTTTACATTTATTAAACAAACAATTTTCAATTATCAAACTATTGGAAAGTAAAAACGATGTCGTTCAGAGGTCGTCTAACACTCGTAAAATCGGTTCTAGGTAGCTTGCCACTGTATTACTTCTTGATGTTCCGTGTACCTACGAGTGTTTTAAATTTTTTTGAGAGAATTAGAAAAAAATAATAATAATAAATAAATAAATAAATTGTGGAGGGGCGGGTGAGGGTAAAAAGTTATCTTGGGTAAAATGGGATTCGGTTATTGCATCTTATGGGATGGTAGGTTGTGTAATAGATTTCATATATACCATTTAGATAGGAGAAAAGAGGTTAGTGTTTCGGATAAGGGGTCGTGGGCAAATGAAGAATGGTGTTGGGAGTGGGAGTGGGAGTGGGTAAGAAGCATTGGGGGTAGGGTATGTAGGTAATATGACGATCTAGTAGAGGTGTTGCAAAATGTTGTTGTTTCTAATTCTTGTAGGGATAGATGGAGGTGGGCGCTAGGTGAAGATGGCGAATCCAAGGTCAAAGAGATTACAAGTTTGATCGAGGAGAAGATTCTTCATGTGGAAAGTGGTGGTCAAGATACGCTTTGGAACAAGTTAGTGCCTAAGAAAGTCAACACTTTCGTTTGGAGAGCGCTTAAAGATAGGCTTCCGGTACGAGTGGAACTTGATAGAAGAGGCATCGATTTGGATTCGGTACTTTGTGTGTGTTGTAATGATCGTGTGGAAACATGTGCCCATTGCTTAGTCACTTGTGATTTAGCAATGAGTGTGTAGATCAAAAAATTTAATTGGTGGAAGGTGGGGAGGGTTTATGTGTTCACTATTGAAGAATTATTTTCACATAGTGGAAACGTTAATGTTCCCACCTCTCTATCTAGTGTTTGACAAGCGGTAATTTGGATTTCCGGGTACTTTATTTGGAAAGAAAGAAATGCTCGCGTGTTCGGTAGTAAGGGTTCAAGTACTAATAAGATTGTTCAAGATATTCAACTCAAAAGTTTCAAATGGATAGTGAGAAGATCAAATAAGCATAAAGTGATAGATTGGCAACAATGGTTATGGGAACCTCATAATATTTGGCTACAGTAGTTCTAGTTTGTGTCTTTTATTCTGCTACAGTAATCAACCAAATTCGTTGGGTGAGTTTCAGTGACTACAGTAAGTACAGTGGAAGTATACTTCAAAAAAGTTGGTAAATAGATAATTGAAAGGGAATGCAGTAGGGGACTTAAAGTTCTTTACATGGTGTTAGTGGGTGTGTCCGACACCATTTAGAGGATTTTTTGTCTTTTGCTGTCTTTCCATTTGTGCAGTGAGTATGTGAATCAGAGACAGTGGTAATCTGTTGGCCTGGTTGGTGAGTTACAGTATATGATGCAAGTATTGGTGATGACAGCATGTTTGGTAGTGTACTTCAGTAAATTCTGTGGTCTACTGTGCTAGTACTTACGCACACTTGTGCTCTGGCGGTGGGTATATTCAGATATTAGTGTACTTTCTACTATTTTGTCATTCAAGTAATGGGTGGATGCAGGACAAATGTTGCATCTGATGTTTGTCACTGTGTCACAAATTGTTCTGCAAGTGGTTCTGTATGTCTGGTATATTTGCAAGTAAAAGTCTAAGGTACATCATTCTGTTTGTCCCTTCTTGGCTAGAGTGAGAGTGTTTGGTCCAGGTTCATAGGGGAATTACTTCAATTTCCTTTGTGGACCTGGTTCAAAAGTGCATAGTGGTAGTATATTAAGGTTTGTGGTCACAAGTAATATATGTCTGTTAGTTTTTGTTGTGTATTAGTATAAGTTAGATTGATTTTGGTTTCTTTCCTTTGTTTCTTTTTGGGTCGTTCTTCTATTAATTAGCTTGTTTAATTGAGGAAGGATGCCTTGTATTGTAATTCTATTTCTCTCTTTGAGGGTTCTATATAAGTTGTTGCCTTTTAAAAAAAAAAAAAAAAAAAAAAAAATACAAAATAACATTTTTTTTAAAGTTATATTTAGCCAAACATCAACCCGGTATCATAACGCCCCATAATGCAGCGCCACGTTGGCATAACGCCGGGGGCTGCGTTATGGTACTGAGCCCTCTAAATGTCAGTAGAAGAACCGATTAGAAGATAAATAGGCTCAAGCCCGTTAAAGCGTTTAGGGTTTCTAGGGCTACATATGTAGTCACTACTATAAATTATGGATCAATAAGATATAACAACTCACGGGGTTTTCATTGTCTAACACAACCCAACCATTGCCATGGAGTCATTGGAGTGTGAGTCCAAAACCGATTTTGCGCATCCCAAAAAAATAAACTAGAGTTAAGGGCTCAAACTGATTGAGAATTCAACCAAATTTTGTACTTATAAACACTATATCGTTATCAATAAGCCATGGACCAGATAAATCCTAATCAAACAATCTAAATGTTGTCTATTTATTTTCCACAATGGATTTCTTAGATGGATTTATTGGACACATCAATAATCACACAAACATAGTTCCAAAAAGACAACTTATCAATTCTAAAAAGCTACAAATTGCCTAGAAACTTATAGTAAAAGTTAACAACCTGTGAGGACATCGATCCTCATAACACTGCAGCTCACCATTACCATCACGATACAACACGACTTGCTTATCAAAAACAGTCAAGCCCAAAGGAGCATCATCAGGTATATTCTTAGTTAAATACAAAGGATACCATTCCTCAGTCCAGTCATAATCCACCACATCAACTCTAGCTTTCTCCTCACCAACAAGAACACCATCTTCTTTGCTGATCTCAGGTGAGGAAACTGCAGCTGCAGCAGTACACTTGGCAGCCCATTTTGCAGTTGATGGTTTTGAGGTGAGTGAGAGTGTGAGTGAAGGTGTTTTGTAAATGTGGAGTGATGAAGTGTTGGTGAAGATGAATGGGTGGTGGAGTAACAAAGACATTTGTTTATGTTTGTGTTTTTGTGTCTGTGTTTGTGTGTTGGTTGAGAATGAGAATGGTCATTTTGAGTTAAAGAAGGAGAGGTTGCTTTTTGTGTTGGAACTCCATTTTGAACCACTCGTTTAGGAGAGGCATGGTCATCATTTTGATCTTGTTAACATGTCAAAAGTCTTATTTGGCTGAATTTGCACTTATCACAAAGCTTCATAACTCAAAATTTAAATTGTTTAATTATTTTTATAAAAAAAATCTTAACCTCATTGAGTAGTACAAGTGAAAAAAGTGTGAAAGTTGGTTATTGTCTAACGAAAAAACAATCACGATGTCTAAAGGCGCGTTACTGATCATAGTGCAAAACTTTAACAATATATAAAAAAAAAAACCTGTTAGATCTACAAATAGTCGTTCTTTCATAACCTGAATCAATCCACGCTCAGTCGCTCATATCACTAGACAATGACCCAGGCGACTCGTATTGTTTTACAAATCATCATAGTATAGTGAAAACATATTACTTGCTGAGCCAAACAGTTGAGTTGAATTTAAACAACATTAAACGACTCTTCGACAAAGGTGCACATACACATGACAGAAATATAGTTTACTAACAATCTGATTTCATATTTTAATACACCAATTATATTTGCGACATGATTTTAGTTTGTATGGTGTATTAGGGGCCAACATTGTTATCAGACCAAATCACATCAACAATTATATGAAAAGAAGAAAAAACTAGAGCAACACGAGATGCAGAACCAAGAGGTCGCATAAACGGTAACAAGTTCATACAAAGACTTTAGCAGTGATAACAAAACATAATTAAATTGCAGCCAAAAATCCTTTTACTTAAACAAAACTCTGGACTTCAAAATAAATCTGGTTCAACCACAAAGAGACTGCATCTAAAGGTCCTGAACACTCAAACCTGCAAACAAGTATAATTGTATAAGTTTAAAAGCCAGCACTAAAGGGGTATAAAAAAGTTATTTTATCATATCATAAGAAAGTACACAAACCTGGGGGAAGAGATTGCTTCAACTTGTTGGCCTTCTCAGCGTCAAAGACACATAAAGTGTAGAGGTACTTTGAGCAGCGAACCTTGAACTTAACAACATCCTTGCTTCTCTTGATTTTCACAGAGCGGGCATCCTTCCTTCTTGCTGTAAGAAGGAAATCCTTGATCTCGTGAATTTGCTTAGGCTGAACAAACAACAACAACAAAATCATTATAAGCAACATACAAATAACAAAAACTCAGATAAGCATAATATAAACCTATATCAAAAGAAAAAGCTAGGGCGATATAACAATCAGCTCTAAATTTCTAATCTGTGATAGCAAATAAAAACGCAGTCATGGATTGGAAATGATAGTTTTAGGAACAATATGGATTCTACTTTGTTTATACGCAGTCATGGATTGTCAATGGTTATGAAGATTTAAACACGATAACATAAGGGTGTTTCGGATTGCTTATTTTCTGCTTAACAAAAAACTTTTTTATTTGCTTAATTTGTGAAAGATATGACAATGAGCATATCTTTACCCTTAATGAAAAACTGCTTTTTGACTTGCAAAAAGTACATAAGCAGAAAAAATAAGCAATTCCTAACACCCACTCTATATAATATAAACCAAAAAGATATTCAGCTTTTGATGGATGCAACAGATGTGAACTACAAAAGCAATACAAACTCCAAATCATTCTAGTTAAGGGGGTGTTTGTATAAGCTTATAAGTGGCTAATGAGCTTAATTGCGTTTCGGCTTATATTTCATAAGCCCCAATTTGCTGGCTTATTATTAGACTTGTTGGCTTATATAAGTTTGCTATAATATGATAAACTTATATAAACCCAAAAATCTTGAAATAAGCCGGAAAAATAATAATGCTTTTGAAATATAAGCCGAAATCAAATAAGCTCATAAGCCCGCATATAAGCTTAAGGGGGTGTTTGGATTAGTTTATTTTATGGGCTTAACAGCTTCTTGAAATTTGTAAAAGCTGATAAGCTAACTTTTATGGGCTTATGACAGGTTAAGCCTGTGGCTTAAGCCATGAGCTTATATCTATCTGCTCATAAGCTCAAAAAAGTAAGCTTATCGGCTTTTCCATATTTCAATAAGCTAATAAGCCCATAAAATAAGCTAATCCAAAGACCCCCTAAAAGTATGAATACAATAAAATGTAAAAACAGTTTTAACATCTAGGCATAAGCTAAAATAGCAAAGTCTCAACTAACCATTACAAAATGGTTCAGCAAGCATAATCTCTAAAACACGAATAATATATATATCACATTTCATATCATTTCCACACATTAAAATACAACCTAAGTTTTTTATATTCAACAACCAACATAAGAAAACATTCATAATCATTAAGAGATTTAAAAGCCACTAAACAGATCATGAACTACAAAACAATACAAGATCAAACAACCATCAACAATAATAAATAATCATTTAGATATTTTACCATTTTGGAGACTGAGAGACAAACGGCAGACAAGAGTATGATGAAGTTGAAACCCTAGTAATGTTTTGTGGTTCTTATAAAACCCTATATACCCCTCTCTTTAAACCTAATGGCCCATTTGTCTTTGTTGGGCTTTAGTGATATGTCTTAAATTTGGGCCTCAATTTACACTATTTTAGATTGGGCCTTTACCTTCGTAAGACCATAACTTTAGAGTAAACTGCAAAAATTATCCCTGTAGTTTGTATATTTTCGAAGATATTATCCCTATCTCAGATCTTTGGCATTAAACATCCCCAAGTTCTCAAATCTTTGGCACTAATCATCCTTGAGTAGTAACGTTCTTAGTTTTACCCGTTAAGTGTTAAAATAATATTTGCCCGTTAGTCCTTCCGTTAATATTTTTTGCACCGTTAGTCCTCATTCTTTAAAATGAATTAAAAAAGGTAGTATAGGCTCGAACTCGAATTTAAACTCGTTTTTATCAGTTTTCGTCCGTTTTTTTACGTTTTCGTCTGTTTTTATATGTTTTAGTCCGGTTTTTTTTTTTTTTTTACGTTTTGTCCGTTTTTTACGTTCTCGTCCGTCTTTTTATGTTTTCGTCCGTTTTTTTTTTTACATTTTTGTCCGTTTTTATACGCTTTCGTTCGTTTTTATACGTTTTCGTTCGTTTTATACAATTTTGTCTGTTTTTTACGTTTTTGTCCGTTTTTTACGTTCTCGTTCGTTTTCGTCTGTTTTGTCCATTTTTTTTTACAATTTCGCACATTTTATATGTTTTCGTCCGTTTTTTTTTGTTTTTTTATTTTTTTTTGTTTTTTTTTTTTACCTTTTTGTCCATTTTTCACACACACACACACACACACACACACACACATATATATATATATATATATATATATATATATATATATATGTGTGTGTGTGTGTGTGTGTGTGTGTGTGTGTGTGTGTGTGTGTGTGAAGGCCATACGTAATTGAAATATGTCCCAACGAAACTAACTTTTTACTTACGCAAAAATAATAAACTTGACAAATTCAATTAATTTGTGAATGTGAATTTATAAAATGCTATTTGGAACTTGTTTTTTTAATTTATTTTCATAAAATGTTATTTGGAACTTTTTTTTTTTTTTTTTTTTTTTTTTTCTTTTTTTTTTTTTAAATCTCTAACTAGTATACATTGTAATTAGTATATTTGACTTGAAAATTAAATGTTATACGTAAAATCTCTTTAAATTAATAAATTATTAATTTATCGATATAATAATATTTCTCTAAATTAATAAAATATCATGATCCAACTCTATTAACTTATAAAGTTTTTATTGTAATTTAATTAGCCATTTAGTGCTCAAGATTGTAGTTTAATATATGTCATGTTTGTTGTGCGAATGTAGTGAAAGTAAGTGAAGGTTATATATCAGTTGGGTCAAAATATAAAAGACATGAAAAATGTTTCATTTTATTAGAATTCAAGACGTCTTGTTTACATTCTTTTTTGAAAAGCTTGGATATTATAAACAAGAGCAACAGAGGACTCCAAAGATCTAGTGAACAAAGAGAGAAAGAACAAAAGATCCGACTAAAGCCACAGGCGGCATACAAAGCCAAAAATCTATATATTAGCAAGGATATCAAATGGACGTTGAGTTCAGAAGCTCCAGTTGACACCACTCGCCTTGAACCAATCGAGCCGATATCCAAGCCTTAGAAATCCTTTGAATGGTAGGGAACTAGTCTTCTTCCAAAATTCTATCAACTTTGCTTTGCCCGCGTTTACTGTATTGTTTCTCCATTTCCAAATACACCAAATTGCACTACAAAAAACACCATGCATAATATTCTTTAACTTCGGGCAGCCATGCGAGACTATAGAACCTGAAGCCAAATTACAAATTCCAAAACCTATTCACAACAGCCTAGCTAAGTAGCATCTTGACTTTTGCAACTGAAAATGTTCGAGTCAGCAACTGATCAAGCTATGGAATTATTGCAGAGGCCTTGTCAATAAGTCAATAAGCTGCTATTTAGTTTATGGTTTTGTGAGTTGTCAATTAATAAGCTGCTATTTAGAGAAACTACTTGGATTGAAAGGGGAGTCTATCTTTCAGGTATTGTCTGTTCTAGCTTATTAGTATTGTATAAGTATAGTTAATTAATCAGCTCAAGTTTAACGCATTGCACTGTGCACATTCCTATCTCTAGCAATTTGATTGCCAAAAATATGGATGAGCTTATAATATATGCTATACAGTATGTTGCTTTTAAGTTCCATAAGCACTATAAGGTGATAAATACTTTCACTACAAGAAAAAGAGCCTTTAGTGACCAAACTTCAGTGACGACATTTTATTTTGGTCACTATTTAGATGAAAATAGTGACGATGTAATTTTTCGTCATTATTTTTGGTCATCTGTAGAAAGTCAGTGACGAAACTTATAAGTGGTCACTATTTAGTCACTAAATTACATAAATAGTGACGAGAAATTTCGTCATTAAACTTAGTGACGAAATTTTGGTCACTATTTCACACGTTGCGTTGAGTGAATTCTATAAAATGATTAAAGATAAGGGCAATTATATATATACTTACTAAAACTTCTATACTTATATATTCATAAAAAGATTTGTAAATAGTACCACACGTAACGAATGAAAAACTTGTAAAGCAAAATTGCAGATATTTAACTTTTAATGATGCAATTCTCCTCTAAACATATTTTTTGAAACATAAACTTTCAAACACCATATTATACTTAACTGATATGTATAAAAAAAAATAATAACAAATAAATAAATATCAAACATGTATTAAAAAATAGTAACACATATATTATCAAAATTTCCT
Organism: Artemisia argyi; assembly: GCA_030686995.1. Taxonomy (NCBI): domain Eukaryota; kingdom Viridiplantae; phylum Streptophyta; class Magnoliopsida; order Asterales; family Asteraceae; genus Artemisia; species Artemisia argyi. The sequence goes on along the minus strand of JARVZY010007132.1, from coordinate 10,759 downwards.
TTTATGTCTAGAATATTATCAAAATTTCCTTTTATAACTAGACCACTGAAAAAAAAATACTTGTCAAAAAAAAAGAACAAATAAAAATAATAATTTGCTTTAACCCATCATTCACAAACTTCCCCTTTTCATGAATATCTCAAATAAAAAAATTAAACAATTCACCATCGCCGTCATTCGCCACCATTACACAACCATCATCACCGTCGTAGCACCGTAACCATCACCGGCGTCGCGACGTCGAGATCCCCGTAATCAATTCACCATCGCCGTCGTCACACCGTCACCTTCACAATCACCGCCGTCGTCTCCGATTCAGAGACATCTGTAAGGTTAATTTCTGATTTTACCATCATCAGTCTCATTTTATTACTTCAAATCAGCTCAATTTACGGTTCGGATTTTATTACTTCATTGTTTGTTATGCTTTTACGATTTACCTAAATTAGGGTTTGTAAAATGTTTCAGTAGATTTTGAGTAAGTTAGATGAATTAGGTGAAATTTGATAAGTTTATCTTTTTGGATGGTGTTTGCTGATAAGTTAAACCATTAGTAGTTGTAGCGTGAGTGTTTGATGAAATGCCTCAATGAAAACTTTAGTAGCTAGTTGACTGCATTGATTTGGTTTTAGGCGGAATTAGGTCGTAGTTTTGTTTATATTTTTAGTGGTTTTATATTTATGACTCTGCAACGAATTTAAGTTTTTAATAACGGGTAATAGTTGTCTAGATCAAGGTAGTTTTAGGTGGAATTTGGTCGAAATTTCATTGGGACTTAACATCACCGCTAAGTGATTCTGTATGGTTAATGGTTTTAGACATTGGTTGAGGTACTTTTTTGTTATTTAATCGATGTTGAACTATAACTATTTTATTTGTTCAGATAACTATCAAAGTTGTTATGAGTTTATAGATTGAAATGATCAATAATAATATTGTATGGTTTGCTTCACATATGATGATTCATAGTAGCTGACTTAGTTAAAGAAATTGAGAATATTGATATAGTTGGACTTGGACATGTGAAATTTTATATAATTAGTGAATGCTTTAAACTAAATGTGTTGTATCATGTTTAATTCGATTTAAAGCTTCATGTTGTATAATGTTTATGATTGCATGTTTTATGCATATTTATCAATTGCATCACTTCATAATATACTTTTTTTCATGCTATCTTTATCGAACAAAGCTACTGTTTGACATAATCCTTTTTATGTTTTAGTAATTTTTTATTTGTTAGATTATACACTTATGAACAAATTATGCATGACTTTGATCATTTACAGTCTTCATATTCAAGTGTTTGGATATAATACTATATGCATGTGGTTGACTTGGTACACTTGAATCAATTATAGAGAACAAATGAAATATGTAAGTTAGGGGTTGAGGCTTGAACTAATTTTGTTTAATTCACACTTACAAAACAGAATGCGATGCAAAAATTGTCCACATCATGCTAGCACTTTTTAGTGGGAATCATGCTAGCACTTTTTACTTGAGATACTAACAAGCCTCCGCATTGCTCACATCCTAACTTTACACCAACCAATTAAGATATGGCGTATGATAGTTATCATGTTTCATAAAAACAACCAAAGTTTCTGTTCATGATTTATCATATTTGATACAAACTAATAATAGTTTTGTTCATTGTCATCATGTTGCATCTTATATATCAAAAGTTGTTTTTGTTTGCAAAAGTACGAGTCTTGAGCGTTTTCTGCAAGCTTAATGTAAGGTCTGATAAGTCAATTCTATACAATACTACATCTTAGTTTTACAGTCATGGTTAATTCCAGTGACTTAGCAGACTGTTTTCTTCCAAAACTACAATCTTTAAATTGTCGTATTTTTCTCTACAATACATACACACTCTGGCTTTTACTTTTTTGTAATTGGCTGATGCAATCTTTACTTGATATCATACTCTTGAACACCATATGAGCTATTGTACATTGTTAATCTTAGTATGTGACAGCTAGATCATTGAGGGAACTAAAGAGTTGAACTTTGACGTTGATTCTAAACTAGATCAGTGATGCAATCTTTACTTCATTATGTTTTGTTATTAAGCTGTTTGTAGGTATATCATAGAAAGTGTTATAATATACTAGTAAGTTTTTGTAATGATGTGTGTAGGATGCATGATGGACTGGTCACCGGTTACATGCTTGTCTTTCAGTGAAGACTAGATGCTTATTGGCGGTTCATGATCTTCTTTCATGTGATAAGGGGAACACCAGAGATTATGTTGACCTATGAATATGCAGGTTAGATGTATTCCCTCATGTCTTTATTATATTTATTTATTTATTTATTTTAATTCAGTTTGTTGAAACAGGACCTATAACATATTGTATCTAATAGCTGTTCAGATTGGATGACCTGGAACAAGGTGGGAACTAAGTGACTACTGTTTTACTGCGAGGAAGTTCTGATAGCATATTGGATGACCTGGAACGGGCTGTTGATGATGGTGTAAATACTTACAAGGTATCATATATCTGTAGATTAATCTCTTTGCTCAACGATATAACTTGGAGGTGGCAATTTGCATCAGCAATCTAATGTGATGGGGTCCATTTTGGTTATGTTTTTATCTCAATACCGTAAAACAACAAACTGTTCTAGCACACAATGAAATGGGTTAAAATTTTCTCCTAATTTTCAACTTTAATCCCACTTTTATGAAAAATAGTATATTGTTACTTTTAACAATTTAGGCAACCTTAATATAATTAACACATTAGTTATCTTAAAAAGTGGACAAAAATGTGATTGCAGGTCACTCAACACAGCCTGCTATCGACCCATTTGCCACATTTGATATATGTTAATCTGTGATCGTTTGACTTTCTCGGTAGTAGAAATCATTGGGTTAAAAGACATTAAGTGTAGCAGTAATTATTTATTTATGTTCTTTCAGGCATTTTGTCGTGACAGTTGAATTGTACCCAGAGCTGTGGCCACTGAAGTTGAGTTAGCGAGAAAGTTGAAGGAATTCTCTTTCACATAGACAGGGTATCATTTCCTTTCTTGGCATGGTTACTTGTTTATTTACTTGTACTTTCATAGTGATGCCAGCTGGTTTATCTTAGACCGATCCTGATCCAAGCAGGGAAAAGTTTTAACATTTTTTGGATTAAATCAAATTTATTTAACTTCTGTTCTATCTTTTATATCCATTTTGCAGATTAAATTACGCTATTGCAAAGTTTGCTGAGAGCTTTGAAATAATACCCAAGACATTTGATTAAAGCTAATGACACAAATGTCTTGCCGAGTTACCTTCCACATGCGTGCTCTATGATCAAACTATAAATATGACGAGAACAAGGTATATTTCTTTTTAGCTTAATCTTTACTCTTTTATGTGATCAAACTGGTATATGTTAAACAGCTATAGGCATTCACGTAGATTTCCATATGGTTTGGCAAACTGGTATATGTTAAACAGCTATAGGCATTCACTTTTAGCAATAGGAGCCTCCTTGTTTTAAGGTAATAAATTAAGCTTTTAGGAGAACCACGCCTCTTCAATATATTGAGAAATACGCATGGTAGCCTTTTTATACATTTCTAGCTGCTCGTAATGTTCCAACATTCCAATATAGTGCAATTATTCATGTGTTTAACTTCATATATTTTAAGATTGTTTACAATCATAATTCATTAAATAAGATGAAAAGAGACAGAAATCATGATTATGAAGCAATGATCGAATGCATAATCTTTTTAATGTTATCTATATTGTATCTAACAATAATTTCAACCTGTTGTTCGATTGAGTTTGTAAGTGTTTAAGATCACTAGTGAAATTTCTGTACAAACTCCTGATTTGTTGATTGAGTGCTAATATTAGGGTTTTAAGTCTAATTATTATATTGATGTAGGTATGTTTGGCAATGAGCTTTTAAGATCAATGCTCTAAACTGTCAGCTTAAGCAACCCTGTCAAGCTCATCACTTACACCGAGCAGCACGTACCATTTTGGCGGCTGGAACCCCCACATTTTACCCCTTCCCCGTACTCCCATCATTTTATATGAATACTCGATTTTCAGTCCAATAACACTCCTCCAAAACAAACATGTGCGGCGGGTGTCACCCATCTTGTTAAAGATTATAGCTTCACTGTTTTCAACTTTGTTAATAGGAAAGAAAAGAGAAGGTTGGTGAAAGGATAGCAGCCCTTCAGCAGCTCGTCCCAGCATATGGCAAGGTACAGCTTCAGTACTTCTTGAGGCAATTGGGTACATACACTTTCTTCACGATCAAGTAAAGGTTATCCACTTCCCATATCACTATCCCATCCCTTTCTTTTATATCTCAGTGTCTTTCTTTTATATATCAGTATCTTTGATTGTTATACCATGTAATAATACTGTATTGCTTTGGGATCAGCTACACCAAATCATATGACCCATCATACAAGCTTTTCGCCCTTCTTGTTTTATGACCCTGTTGGTGCCAAAACCATTGATTTATTTGTTATCGTTTTGCAGGAATTTAACTTTAGAAGCAAAGGCTTGTGTCTGGTTCCGACTTCATGTACAATGGGAGTGCTAGCAGTAATAGAGTAGATATCTGGGCCTTCGCCAACATGAGAAGCAAAGGTTATTGGTTGGTTTTGTGTCGAATTTCAACCAAATTATTGTGTTTTGTGAAAAAATTAGTATTTATGAATGAAGTTAATATGTTAGATTTGTATTGCTACAGATTTCTCGATTTTAGTTTGTTTGCAAAAGCAATTATGCAATAAAACATTAGCTCCAATTTTATTTTTTTTTGCTATATGTTCATAATTAGTGACGACCTTTTTGGTCTCGTGACGACTTTCTCGTCACTAATGGTAAATATCAGTGACGATTTTTTCGTCACTAACATAACTGTGACGAAAAATTTCGTCACTAACCGGATTAAATAGTGACGACAAATCTGGTCACAAAATAGTGACGAGGCATATTTTCGTCTCTAATTGATTTAGTGACGGAGCTTTAGTGACGACTGGTGACGACTCGAGTTTGGTCACTAAACTGTTTTGTGACCATTTTTTACACTGTCAGTGACGACACTGATTTCGTCACCATAGGCCAATTTTCTTGTAGTGTTTTTTTTTTTTTTTTTTTTGTTTGTTTGTTTGTTTCATACACCACCATATATATGCTATTTTAAGCTCATATATATTCCAGCGGGATTTGTTGTTATTTTTTGCACACCACCATTTGCTTGTATGGAATGCAAATAACTGCGCCACACACACACAAACAAAAAGTTCCAGTAATTTGTTTTCTTGTGGGAAGTGAATGTCCCAATAGTTATTCGATGTGCATTATATCTATCTTTAGACTATATATAGCTTTCACGTTTTAATTTTGCAGCAACTTAATATAACAATGCATATTGATCACCTTTGTGATCGTTGTAATTTCGTAAACTACTGATATAATATGTTGTTTTAGATGTATAATAGAAAATTATCATCTCATCACTGCACGTATGGCAATTATAAATCATTCGTTAAGTCTTTTTCCAAGTGCATTTATTTCAAAACATTTTCTTTTCACTTATACAATAACGTACGCTTATAACACAAGTTTTAAACTAGCTTTGACAATAAATTAACACCTCTTGTTTATTTTTAGCATGGGTTAATTTAAATTATCGTACGTGTTTGTTACACATCACTAATCGATCTACATTTTACTTGTTATTATGGCCATGCCTCTGTGATCATGCAAGTTATAGTATTTTTGTATAGTTTTAGAAATGGTGTCTTTTTTAACATTGTTAACGAATTGGGTATATTGCCTTACTATTTTTGTGGGAAGTGTGAATGAGCAAAATTAGTTTGAACAATTATTGGTGTAGATTTTGGGTAAATTGACGCGTATTTATATTCCTTTAGCTGTGTCACTTGTTGCATTTTTATAAAGTTTTAGACATGATGTCCTTCTCAACTTATATAGACATGAGTATGCATATTACCGTTGTTGTATGTAGTAATTTTACTGCTATTTTAATTTACTAAACGTATAGTAGTATATATATATTCTGCATTGACACTAAAGAAGTCACAAACTCACAATGTCGTATGAAGTCTTGCTTTGCCTTTATCTAAAAAGTCAACTTTTATAGATTATTTGACTATTAGTGTAATTCTACAACAAAGAACGTTAAAAAGTCCATTGGATAACATTACTTATAACTAATCTTGTTTTTATAAGTAACATATTGGGTACATGGTAACCAAACTTAATCTCCTTTCCAAGTGTTTTTTGAATAAGGTAGCATAGTCGAGTTATAGCATTTTGATAGCTTATAATTAAATCATCTTCTTCATGTTTCCTTCTCACAATACCTATAACTTTAATTTGGTGAATTAAGGTTATCTCCCATCTCTAAACGTTCAAGCGGGTAAGTTACAGTAAAAAAAAAAAAAAAAAAAAAAAAAATCATAAAAAATGTGTGACACAAAGTACATGTTTAATTCATAAAAACTACCTCAAATTTTTTGTTAACTTCTTTTGATAAAATAACATAACCCATATTAAAGTCGCTAACTTTTTATCAAAAACAATTAATGGAGATTGGAGATAGAGCATTTTAGGTCAAAATAAGACCAATAGTAATGGTGGCTCTAGGTTTATAAGTTCACACCCCTATCATCTCAACGCCATTTCAGTTTTTCTCTTTTACACCAAACACATGATCAAATGCTCGTAGTAAGACGACACCGGTCATAAAAAAAAACACATTCCACAAAACTAATAAAAAACACTCTCACACGTAAACATATGCATTCCATTCAGTCACCTGAGCGACCCAACCAACCAAGGAGAGGGGGGGGGGGGGGGGGGGGGGGGGCTACTCAAACGGTAGACCGACCCAAGTCCCAAGGTAAAGTCGTTGTCACGACTAGCCTAACCCGTTTTGACTTTCGTCCCAAACAAAGTAGGTCTATTTTGAGTTTTTGACCCAATAGCCTACCCATCACTACCTCGTCTCATCAAACATTTACAACTATCAAAAAGCCTCAATTCCATGCTATGCTTTATGCCATCCCGTGAATTTAAGGAGCCTTGTGCCATAATCGCAAGATACATACTCCGTACTTGACAAGGTATATTAGTCATATATATATTTTGATGTATTTGTTCTTGCAAATAATGTTGCTCTTTTTTTGAACGATACAAAGAATGTTGCTCAAACATGCAATATTTTTAAATGTTAAGAAAATAAATTTGTAGATAATTACATAATGTGCTATCAGTGTCAAAAATTTTTATAACAAATGTTTCATACTCGTCGAGTTCTACCAACGTGTCACCTTTGAAACTACACTGAACAATATTAACGCTCTGTTCCCGAGTTTATTTTTTGAAGTGAAAGGGAAAGGTTTGAGATGGTAATAAAAAAAATTTGTGTTCCTGAGATTTTTTAGGAGGGGAGAGAAAAGTAAAGGATAATAAATTACATCAAAATTACTCTCCTAATTTACTTCTCAAATTGGGATGAAATCGAGTTAAATTGATTTTAAAGCTTTTTTTTTGTTACTTCATTCTCTTTTCTTTCCAACTCGGGAATACAATATAAAAAAATAATTTCTTATTCCTCTCCTCTTTACTTCACTCATTTTTTCCTCTCCATCTCTCTTCTTTCCGTTTTATACTCGGGAACAGAGTGTAAAGTAGTCTATTATATAAAAAGTTTTTAAAATTTCACTATTGTATAATTAGTAATAAACAAGGGCTAAAATATTGTTAATATTTGTAAATAATTATTTTAGAGCTAATGACTTGAAAACGTATCAAACTTGTCATTCTTTTATTGTTCTATGTAGTTTATTTTTATTTTTATTTTATTTTATTTTTATTAAAACACAAATCTTTTGGATTTCGTCTATTGTGTGTATTTTGTGACTGTTTGTTCATGTAAAATTACCATTTTACCTTTCGAAATTTGAAAAAAATAAGGGCAAAATGGTGACAAAATACACACAATAGATGAAATCCAAAATGTTTGTGTTTTAATAAGGAAAAAAAAAAGAATGTTACACAGAACAACAAAAAATGACAACTTAGATATATTTTCAAGTCATTAGCCATTTTTTTAGATAAAGAGTCTTCACCAGGTAAAATGCATTACAACAAAAAAACGTTGAAGTACAAAAGGATGAGGGTGAATCCCCCATCCCAGCCCGACCAGAGCGACGCAAATGCACAACATGTGCAACTTACAAACACTAACAAGCTAAACAAAGCTAACTAACAAAAAGAATCACAAAAGAAATGTTTATGACATGCTATAAACATCAAAAACTAACTATTTCTTATTTGTAAATTCTATTGCATGAGGAAATACAATACAAGTAAATATTAGTACGAAAGTGTAAATGTTTTAGACTTTAGAAGGCAAAGTGTTATTGGCCCAAATTAGTCATATTTTTCCTCAGTTTAATTCCTTACATACACCATGCACAACATGGGCCAGTCATGACATTTATGATGCACTAGGCGAGTCTAGTGATTAGTGCCCCTCGTAAATAAACAACCAACTATGTTTTAAGGGTATGAAATCTAGTCAAGTTAGACGACCCATCGACACGCTAATTTTTATTCATTGTTATTATATGAGAAGATAAATTTGAGTCATCAGTTCAACATAGATCACCTTAAAGACATCTTTGTCACAAAACATGATTTTTATCTTATCATATTCAAACATTTGCTAGAAATTCACTATCAAAACTAATATTTCATTTACTTGCAAAATAGAGTGTAAAATGGAATCCTAATTGGTATTTTGTCTACCAATAATTTCCACAAAAAGTTATCATATCTCTCTAGAACTTATATATCGTTTGTAATTTGTTTTCATTATTTGATTTGTCACAAAATTGTATGTTAAAACAAAAAGTTGTTTTGTGTTTCTGAAAGCAATTAAAACAAAAGAAATTTTACACGTAATATAAAGCAGCTAAATACGAGTAAGATTACAAACTTTTTAATTGTATATTAGACCCGTGTAAGTCAAAAATAACTTTTCTTCTCTCGCTTCTCTACTACAGTAGTCATCTTCTTCATTAAACTTACTGAACATTACCATCTAGCTCCTTCGTAGATCTTTACTCGTTTTTTTGAGAAAAATATCGACACTTTCGCCTCTGTTCGTAAATCTACTAGTCATCTCCTTCATTAAACTTACTGAACATTACCATCTCCTTCGTAAATCTTTACTCGTTTTTTGAGAAACGCATCGAAGCACTCTTACCCACATCAATAGCTAGGTGATCATCGAACCATGGCCACAACAATTTAGAAATGGTGCAGTCAACAAACAAATTCTGAGTTGTTTCACATATTGCACAGAGTCTAAGTCGATTCCACGGGTGTCAAGATTGAACCTTGTAGGAAGACGGTCCAACGCCATGCGAAAATATTAACTTTATATAGGTAGCGTATTATTCCGTTTAGTCTTAACAGTAGTTGATCCGAAAGTTGATTCTTCAATGTTTTTCCTCATAGCAGATACTACATAGATTCTGGAGTTGTGAAGTGTGTAGATCCAATTTTCTGGTGTACGTGTTGGATGTGGCGAATTGTTGTAGTAGTCCACGTATCATTTCATCAAAGTTGAATCAGTGGAACCAGGTACGTTTACTACATTAATCTTCTTGCAAATAATGTTGTGTGTGCATGGAAAGGTAATCTTCATATATGACTGATTATGTTAACAAAATAATTTAGAATCTTGAAATGCTATGCATGTATGTGAAAGTAGTCTTTAGATATATATTCTTAGTAAGTTTTTGTATAAAATGAACATATTCCGTTACCATTAGAATTTCATATTACTGACCATATGAGTTTTAATTAATTCTGAATGTTGATGGGCATTGCTTAGATTTTTTTGTAAATTTGGTTTGCTTTTAAAAAAACTACATGCAAACATGGATTATTAATTTCTTTTTTGCTTTACACATATATGCATGGGTCACTTGCATAAGAAAAGTAAATACTTACAAACCGGGCCACTAAAACTTTTCATATTTACCATCTGCACCTAAATTGTTAGCTAGTGCATATTTATTTTGAAGTTATTTTCTAATTAGTAAATAAAGTTAATATTTAAATATGATGGGTGTATAAAATACTCATTATTACACACAATAATGAAAATAGAAATAATTTGAAAGGTTGTTAACGAAAATCTAAAAGGATAAATCTGTGGATGAACTTCTGCAAAGAAAAAAATAATTTAACCTATGTTTACAAGCCTTTCTCAACTTGAAATGTTCTTTGCTTTTATTTATCTATATTAGAAAAACAGATAATTTTTCTCTTCATATCACTACAAGTCTACAACATTCGACACTTTTGGATAATAGACTTTGAGACTATTGGAGAAGACTTGTCCTCTCCAAAAGTATTTGGCAAAGACAAAATATCGCTAAAACATCATCGCCAATACCCTGTCGTAGTTACCTTTGGCAAGGACATTTTCACACTTTTGGCGATGAGTCGATGACAAATTAGCCCCACACAATTTTCTTAGTCAAAGAAAAGCCATCGTACACGGTACCTTTCGGCGAAGACATGTCCTTCCCAAAGGTTTTGCGTAATTAAAAATTATAGTTAATTAACTACATTAGTTAATTACACCTTTTGGCAAGAAACAAGTCTTCACCAAAAGCCCACAAGTCCTTGCCAAAAGCCTACACTGATATACGATGATTTATCAGTGTAGAATTT
>JARVZY010007130.1:0-24314 GCA_030686995.1 Artemisia argyi | reverse complement strand
AAAACTCATCCGATCTATCATTCTTGAATCATTCATAAGATGAACCTTTCATTCTTCGTCTCATTAATCAAATCTTTCGCTCGTTGTTACGGTATCGTATAAGAAATATTGAATACTTAATTTGCTCTAAAAAATCCAACCCTTTTTTTGTTGGAATATGTGAGACGGATTAGCTAGTACGACTAAAGGTGTGTGAGCCTATTGGGGGCACACACATTAAACATTAGAATACGTTATTAATGTTTCACGTAAAGCTCAAAAGGTGACTCCGTTTGAACACGAAATGAACTAGACAAGATCCCTTGTTTGTCCTAAACCCCATGCTCGGCTAAAGAAGGATCTGGAAGGGGTTCAAATTGTCTAGATTCATTGTGAAGTGATAAGGATTGAGAAGTTTTGATAAGGCTTAAAGAGGTAGAGTTTTAAGCTTATCATGTAAGGTGTTTTAGCCTTATCAAGAGTAAGGATTTAGAAGCTATATAAGCCCCTCTATCCCTAGCTCATTAGATACGGAAAAAACCCACAAACCGACCCTTTTGTTGATTGGTTCTCTCCCCACTCACAAGTCACAAACATTACTTTGTTTTCTTCCTCCATGTGATACGACAAAACAGAAAGCAAAATACATTGTTTGCATGGGTATAATATAATTACGTATACATGACTTTGTTTTCATGCATATGTTATATTTAATATAATCCATGATCCTTTTCTTTTTTTTTGGAAGGCATCCATGATCCTTTTCTCATTAGAAGCTGTTTAGTTTCTTGTTTTGCTTTGAGCTTTGACACTGGTTGTTTGGATTTTACGTGGTACACGGCTAGCACTCCGGGCGTATTTGTTTGACGTGTTTGTGTGAGCACTCGTAGAGGTGATTGTTTTAATCACTTATTTGATTTATTTTGCGGGTGACTACGAGGGTTAGTTTTCTATTTATTTTTCATGTTTTCTCTTTTCCTTTAATTTGTTTATTATTTGTGTGTTAATCATAATTGCTTAACTAGATCTAATATCCGCTGCGTACTCGTAGTTAATTGGTTAACTTGATATATAAATTACAACAGTGGCATCACGAGTCAACTCGTTTAGTGGTTATGGGTTACACGATTTAATAAACACGAGAAAAGGCTGCATGAAATCTAATTTAGTTATTTGTTTTATTTTTGTTTTGACAACTATAATGCAATACTTGTCATTAATTAATAAAAAATACCTAGACACAAATGAATTAAAATTAATTGTTAATTAGATACATAAAATAGCAAAATATATTAAAAGTTAATTTGTTTGCCATGATTATTTTATGTGTGTATTCCGGCTATAAGACCTACGCAATCAATTTTTTTGATGCATGTGGCGATCTAGGCACTTGATGAAAACCTAGTGAGGGTCTTACGGTTCTCCTTTTGGAGAAGACTCCTAGTGGACTCGGTTGTTATATGTTTAATTAATGTTCATGTTCATGTAATTGATTCTTTGTTTGCATAATTGTTACATGTTTTATACACCTAATTGCATGCAATATGGAATAATACATATCGAAATCATGATATTAATATGGACTTAATTTACACGCCTAAATACCATGCTCATTGTGACCTGCTATTTGATTCGTGGAAAATTGTTTTTGTAAAATTAAGCGACCTAAATTATTGAAACAAGTTTTCATGAAATTAAAAACTGGACGCTATGGACACTTGGGAAGTACGACTCACCCACTAGAACAAACTATAAGGGGGGGGTTTAAGGATGGTGCGCACAGTCACACCTAAAGGATTTCCGGTCATTGCCTCGCGCTGACCTGGTCCTCCGCCACCTTGCGAGTTCGATTGGAGCTACCGTGAACCATGATGATCACTACAGTGTCATTACTAAAGTTTTTAAAATAAAGTGCTACAAAGTTGTTTTGCATGCTTCTTTGTACACAAATTTTATCACATTTATGTGTTTACCCTATGTGAAAATTTTAAGTCTATGCCAACCAACCAAGGACACGTGCTTTTGGCTTGACCTCTTTGGTCAGACCTTAGGGCCATTCCAAATCCATGGTAAATATTGCTCATTGGTCAGACCTTTGGTTATATTTGCACGTTCTTGTTTGGTCGACTTATTTCGAGTATGCTTGGTCAGACCTTGGACCCGAGGCATAAGATGAGACTAAACATGCTCATGACATTACTACTTGTCTACTAATGTCTTGATCAGTCTCATAAGTCTAAGAGTTGCATTTTATGCAATTAACGCCCGTCGCTTACCTCTTGCCCCATTTGTTTACACATTGGTCAGACCTCTGGTAATAAGTGGGAGGTCAAGTTGGATCTTAGTCTTAATTAGTAATTAATTGGGTAGTTAATTCTATTAAGAATTTAATTATCGAAAATACTAATTATTTGAACTTTTCTTATATTGTAGATGACTACCTCAGTCGGAAACAATTCGGTACTCAGGAGTTTCTTTGAGAAACAAAAACTCACTGGACCTAACTTCATTGACTGGTATCGCCAGCTTCGCATTATACTGTCAGCTGAAGATAAGGAAAATTACTTGGAGCATCCTATTCCTACTGCACCTGTTGCAACTCCTGGACACCCAGTCCTTCCCGAGGCTCTTGCAGCTCACACTGCTTGGGTCAAGGGGTCAAAGGACATTGCTGCTTTCATGCTTATGACCATGGACTTAGAAATCCAACGAAATCTAACCCATCTTGGTGCATATGACATGTTACAGGAGTTGAAAAGCATGTTTGCTCAACAGGCAGAACAGGAACTTCTGCAAACTGCGAGGGAATTTCACTCGTGCAAGCAAGAAGAAGGTCAATCTGTAAGCTCATATGTTCTAAAGATGAAGAGCTACATTGACAACTTGGAGCGTCTCGGTCATCCCGTCACTTTGAACCTTGGAGTAAGTCTAATCTTAATTGGACTCTCTAGGGAGTATGACAGCTTTGTGCAGAACTATAATATGCACAGCATGGGGAAGACTGTGAATGAATTACATGCTATGCTTAAACAACATGAGCAGACGCTACCCAAGAAAGATGCTGCACCTGCACTTCATGCTATACGTGCAGGAAAGGTCCAGAAAAACCAAGGTAAAAAACCGTTCAAGGCTGCTAAGGGGAATCAAGGGAATGGAAAGTATACGTTGGCTTATGCTCCTGAGCATAAACCATCTTATGCTTCCAAGCCCAAGAAACCTCCACCACCCAAGAAGGATAGCCCTGCAAAGGACGCGACCTGTCACCAATGTGGTGAAATAGGTCATTGGAGAAGGAATTGTCCCGTGTATCTCGCCGAGTTGCTGAAAAAGAAGAAGCTATCTCCAGGAGCTAGCACTTCAGGTATTTTCACCATAGAACTCTATACTTTTCCTAGTACATCTTGGATTTATGACACGGGTTGTGGTACTCACATCTGTAATACTTTTCAGGGTCTCAAGGGAAGTAAGAAGCTGAAGCCAGGAGCTTTAAGTCTGTACGTGGGCAATGGTCAACGGGCAGGAGTTGAAGCTATTGGAAATTATCATTTATGTCTCCCAAGTGGATTAGTAGTTGTTTTGAACAATTGTCATTTTGCTCCCTCTATTACTAGAGGAATTATTTCAGTTTCTCGTTTGTTTGACAATGGTTTTATTAACCGCTTTGAATCGAATAATACAATTTCAGTTTCTAGGAATAATGTTGTTTATTTTAGTGCTATCCCAAGGGATGGTATTTATGAAATTGACATGTCTTGTTCTAAAACAAATGATAGTTCTATGTATGTTGTTAGCAATAAAAGAGCCAAGCTAGACTTGGACTCTACTCTTGTGGCATTGTCGTCTTGGACACATTAGCAAGAAACGCATGGAAAAGTTACAACATGATGGACTTCTCAACTCAACTGACATTAAGTCATTTGAAAAGTGTGTTTCATGCATGTCTGGTAAGATGGCAAGAAAACCCTATTCACATCAAGTGGAAAGGGCTAAGGATCTACTTGGACTAATACACACCGATGTATGTGGCCCATTTAGAATTATGTCAAGACAAGGAGCAAGTTACTTCGTCACTTTTACTGATGACTATAGTCGGTATGGTTATGTTTACCTGCTGAAACATAAACATGAAGTGTTTGAAACATTTAAAGTGTTTCAAAAGGAAATAGAAAACCAACTCGGGAAGACCATTAAGTCACTACGTTCTGATCGTGGAGGTGAATATATGAGTCAAGAGTTTTTGGATCATCTTAAGGAGCATGGGATCATTGCCCAACGCACTCCTCCTTACACTCCACAACATAATGGTGTGTCTGAGAGGAGAAATCGAACACTGCAAGACATGGTTCGCTCCATGATGAGTCAAACTACTCTTCCAAAGTCCTTTTGGGATTATGCCCTTGAGTCTGCTGCACGCATTCTCAACATGGTTCCAACTAAGAAGGTTGATAAGACACCATACGAGGTATGGCATGGCAAAGCCCCTAAGTTGTCTTACTTAAAAGTCTGGGGTTGTGAGGCACTTGTTAAGCGTGATACACTTACCAAACCTGACAAACTAGAACCCAGATCTATTAAGTGTATCTTCATAGGATACCCAAAGGAAACAATGGGATATTCTTTCTATCTTCCATCTGAGAACAAAATATTTGTTGCTCGGAATGCTGAGTTCTTTGAGAGTAATCTTATGGATCAAGAAGTAAGTGGGAGTCTAGAAGATCTTGAAATTTTTCAAGAAGAAGATACAAATCCTTCTGTAGACACTAGCTTAGGTCATGATGAGGATGATCAAGAAATTGATGAACCTCAAAGTGATATCAATCCCATTCGTAAATCCGCTAGGACACGTCGTGCCCCAGATCGAATGTGCTTATACATCGATGCTGAGGAGCATGAGTTGGGGGATCTTGGTGAACCCAAAACCTATAAAGCTGCATTATTGGATCCTGAATCCAAGAAATGGCTTGGTTCGATGAATGTGGAAATACAATCCATGAAAGACAACGAAGTCTGGGAATTAGTTGAGCTTCCTCCTAACTGTAAAACTGTTGGTAGCAAATGGCTCTTCAAAAAGAAGACTGACATGGATGGTGCAGTACACACCTTTAAAGCTCGTCTTGTAGCAAAGGGCTTCACTCAAACCTACGGGATTGATTATGAAGAGACCTTTTCTCCTGTTGCAGACATTAGAGCTATAAGGATTCTTATAGCCGTAGCTGCGTTATATGACTATGAGATTTGGCAAATGGATGTCAAAACCGCCTTCCTCAATGGATATCTTTACGAAGAAGTCTATATGGAGCAACCTGAAGGTTTTGTTAATCCAAAATATCCTAACTGAGTATGCAAGCTCAAGCGTTCCATTTATGGACTTAAGCAAGCATCTAGGCAATGGAATAAACGTTTTGATGATGAGATTAAGAAATTTGGTTTTACTCAGAATCAAGATGAGCCATGTGTATATCAGAAAGCTAGTGGGAGTTATGTCACTTTCCTAATTCTATATGTTGATGACATATTACTCATGGGAAACAATATTCCAATGTTACAAGATGTAAAATCCTATCTTGGAAGATGTTTTGCCATGAAAGATCTAGGAGAAGCTGCATATATTCTTGGAATCAAGATTTATAGAGATAGATCAAGACGGTTAATTGGTTTAAGTCAAACTGCTTACATTGAGAAAATATTGAAGAAATATTTTATGGAAAATTCCAAACGAGGAACTATCCCAATGCAAGAAAAGCTTAAATTGAGTAAATCACAAGGTGCTGAGACACCTGCTGATAAAGAGCGCATGCAAAGAGTTCCCTACGCCTCGGCTATAGGATCAATTATGTATGCTGTGAGATGTACTCGTCCTGATGTTGCGTTCGCTCAGAACATAACAAGCCGATTTCAACATAATCCAGGTGAACTTCACTGGACTGCTGTTAAGAATATTCTTAAGTATTTACGCAATACTAAGGATATGTTTCTGGTTTATGGAGGGGATATGAACCGAGTGCTCAGGGTTTCTTGCTACACTGATGCTGGATATCTGACAGATGCTGATGACCTCAAATCTCAGACTGGATATGTATTCGTTTTAAATGGAGGTGTTGTTGACTGGAAAAGCACAAAGCAAAGTATTTATGCAACTTCATCTACAGAAGCTGAGTATATAGCTGCTTATGATGCATCTAAAGAGGCTGTATGGATTCGAAAATTCATTTATGGGCTTGGCATTGTTCCCACAATTGAAGAACCCATAAATATGTATTGTGATAATACTGGAGCCATTACTATAGCTAATGAAAGTGGAATCACCAAGGGTGCTAGACATTACCGCGCAAAAGTTCATTATCTTCGAGAGACCATTGAGATGGGTGACGTGAAGATATCAAAAGTTCACACAGATGACAATCTAGCTGATCCATTTACGAAGGCTTTAGCATATCCTAAGCATTCTAAATTGACTAGGGATATTGGTTTGATACCAGCTAGTAGTCTCATGTAAATCTGTGTGTAATTAGTATTTGGATAATTTGGAATTGTAAGACAGTTTTATTTTCTGATAAATAAAGATACGAGGTATTTGTTATTTTATTCATATAACCTGTTATTCCATATTTGCATGTTTAATCCATGAAATGATTTATTCATTCTAAATATGTCCATTGTCGGTTAACAATATGGGAATATTATTATGCAAGACAAATGTGAGTGTTGGTTATATTCTATGAGAATGTGGATTGTTCCCGCCAAACTCATATGTATTCACAAGGGATGCATATTGGATACCCCAACTTTCAAACATTTACTTTTGGATCCTTGTCATGAGTAAAATGTTGAAATGGTTTGTTAAGTCATCCTTAGACTTGAGATACAAGCAAGTTCTGTTATGTGTGGATATCACTTTTGTAATTATATGCCAAACGCTGTCCTGAATAAGGCAGTTATAAAAGCTATTTTTCGGAGTGATGTGAAGCAGCATCCACAACACTTGTAGTCAACAAAGGATTTGTTACTCCACTTGATATGTGCAGAAAGATACCATGGGCCCTCTCCAGAATTAATCAGATAATTGTTTGGCCAAACCCAAAGGGTAATGCAAGATGATTCTTGATTACATTTGGTATATCTGAATTGAATTCTATAACGAGAATCTAAATGGTTAAACTATATGGAATGAGTTATGATCCATATCCATGGTTTAACGGTATCTATAACAAAGGATGATAAAAGCAAGACATAAATGACCATGCTACTGAGAATGATTTATGAAACTATATCTCAGACACCTTTAGTTTAAATAGCGAGTGAGAGCGTTGCTAGACGTTTCCGTCGTTGGTATTTGTGCTATCTGCTACTCCAACTCCCAAGTGGGAGCTGTTGGAATATGTGAGTCGGATTAGCTAGTACGACTAAAGGTGTGTGAGCCTATTGGGGGCACACACATTAAACATTAGAATACGTTATTAATGTTTCACGTAAAGCTCAAAAGGTGACTCCGTTTGAACACGAAATGAACTAGACAAGATCCCTTGTTTGTCCTAAACCCCATGCTCGGCTAAAGAAGGATCTGGAAGGGGTTCAAATTGTCTAGATTCATTGTGAAGTGATAAGGATTGAGAAGTTTTGATAAGGCTTAAAGAGGTAGAGTTTTAAGCTTATCATGTAAGGTGTTTTAGCCTTACCAAGAGTAAGGATTTAGAAGCTATATAAGCCCCTCTATCCCTAGCTCATTAGATACGGAAAAAACCCACAAACCGACCCTTTTGTTGATTGGTTCTCTCCCCACTCACAAGTCACAAACATTACTTTGTTTTCTTCCTCCATGTGATACGACATAACAGAAAGCAAAATACATTGTTTGCATGGGTATAATATAATTACGTATACATGACTTTGTTTTCATGCATATGTTATATTTAATATAATCCATGATCCTTTTCTCATTAGAAGCTGTTTAGTTTCTTGTTTTGCTTTGAGCTTTGACACTGGTTGTTTGGATTTTACGTGGTACACGGCTAGCACTCCGGGCGTATTTGTTTGACGTGTTTGTGTGAGCACTCGTAGAGGTGATTGTTTTAATCACTTATTTGATTTATTTTGCGGGTGACTACGAGGGTTAGTTTTCTATTTATTTTTCATGTTTTCTCTTTTCCTTTAATTTGTTTATTATTTGTGTGTTAATCATAATTGCTTAACTAGATCTAATATCCGCTGCGTACTCGTAGTTAATTGGTTAACTTGATATATAAATTACAACATTTTTAGTGTTAGAAAACCAAAATAATTGTATATTTGTATGTTTATATCCACAATCACATTTCTGCCTGTTAGGCTGTTGGTATCAATCTCTAATGACTTGTATCTTTGTCAAAAGTGACATTTAATGAATCATTAATCTTTGCTCAAAAAAATGAATGATTAATCATTTTTAACTAACTTATATTTTAAAACAATTTAAAAAACTAAAGACAGGATCTGACTTAACGCTAATAGGTTTAAAAAATAGTCTAATGTCGTGCTATATACGGCTTTGTGCAATATGGGAGGTTAAATTATTTATGAGCATGAGCATAACAATGCATGCTTGTGGTAGGTTTCTTGTTACGTCATTTTTGCTATAAAAATTTACAAATTTCAAAATTAATCTTGCTATTTTTGTCAACTTAGTACACCTTATAAGTTAACAGCCCCAGCTATACTTTTCTCCATTAGTGAATGTTTTACACTTTTGCTGACTTGTCATTTGTGAGCCATGAAGGTACTATATTGGTGGTTGATGGTGTTGGTTCTCGCCGGAAGAGGAAACGGTCAGTTGGTTGAAAATTTTTATGCTGCAACGTGTCCTATGGTCGAGGCAGTTGTAAAGCAGGCGGTTGACATGAAGGTTAGCCAGACGTTTACAACGATACCAGCGACTCTTAGATTGTTTTTTCATGATTGTTTTGTTGAGGTTTGTACTTTTTATAAGTTGTCATTTTTTGTTTTTCTGTTTTCTTTTTGTTTTAATGTGGTTTTGTAAGTTATGTTACATGCAAAATGTGTAGGGGTGTGATGCTTCAGTTATGATTCAATCACCAAATGGAGATGCTGAAAAGGATTCGTCAGATAATTTGTCACTGGCTGGTGATGGGTTTGATACTGTTATTAAAGCTAAACAAGCGGTTGAGTCATTTTGTCCTGGTGTTGTATCATGTGCCGATGTTTTAGCCCTTGCTGCTCGTGATGTGGTGGTAGCGGTAAGAACTAATAGTATGCATACTCAATAGTCAATAGGACGCGTTAAAATATGGGTCAAATGGGTTGGTTTGGGTTGGGCTGGGTTGGGTTGGGTTGAACGTCAAACTTCTTTGAGGTTGAAAACTAAGGTGGCAATTTTGACATGTTTATTAACAAATTGGTTAAATCTTGCTGTGTTTTTTATGAAACGAGATTTTGAAGAAATAAGCAATGACGGGAATGGGTCAAATGGGTTGAACGGGCATACGAGTCTGCTATTTCAATACGTAACCTTTTACACACCAAAAGAAAAATCTACGTGTAAATTCAACCTAATCCGACTCCTTTGACTTGCAATAAAAGTGGCCCATTTTACTTCACACCCGTTTTGACCCGTTACCAACCCGTCTGATCTTGCCATCTGTATTGCAAACATTTGTATATGCTTTACGCCACTCATAATCATTTGAACATAAGTCATGTTCCGATTTTTTCCAAATCATTCAGTTTTAACAATTTGACCATTTAAGAATTCAAATAAACAAATTTTACTGTATATGTTTTAACTCAGATACAACAAATTCTTAAAGCAAATTCTTTCGAAAGTGCTCATAATCTAGTATCTTTCTATTCAGGCCGGTGGACCCATGTTCAATGTACAACTAGGCAGGAGAGACGGGCTCGTTTCACAAGCATCCAGGGTTGCCGGAAAGCTACCTGAACCAACCTTCAATCTCATTCAACTTAACACCATATTTGCAAGAAACAATCTCAGTGAACTCGACATGATTGCACTTTCAGGGGCCCACACACTTGGTTTCTCCCACTGCAATCGGTTCGCCGACCGTCTCTACTCATCCTCAGTGGTTGACCCGTCACTCGACCCAACATATGCTAAGCAACTAATGGCCGCTTGCCCTCAAAATGTGGCTCCTGATATAGCCATAGACATGGATCCAGAAACTCCACGTGCATTTGACAACGTTTATTACCAGAATTTAGTAGCAGGAAAGGGCTTGTTTACATCAGATCAAGTTTTATTCACGGACACATCATCTCGGTCGATTGTGAATGATTTTGCTAATAATGCTGGGGATTTTAATGCGGCTTTTATAACTGCCATGAGGAAGCTTGGGACGACAGGCGTCAAGGTCGGCAACCAAGGAGAAATAAGAAGGGATTGCACAGCTTTTAATTAACATTGTATCAGAGTGAATAAACATTGTTCATATTATTGTCTAAATATAGTATAATAGATTCTTCAAAGATTACAATAATGAATTGATACAAACCAAAACTTCAATCCAAAACAAATGTTTACTAGATTTGAATATAAATAACAATATACAAACCAAAATCAGCATTCCAGAATAACACATTTGAATTATGTGAAACAAAGAGATAAATACACCCAGGATTCGATCATTTCAAGAAATTTATGTTCTTTTACCGTAGAGGTTCTGGTAGACAGTCTTAGTTCGGCGTACGAGTATCAAACTCAGGATACATGCAATGATACAGAGTCCTGACATTATCATGTAAGTGAGAAAGAAGCATATGGAACCCGAGCATTTAAGGGCATCATCCGTATCAAAAAGCTTTGTCAGAAAAGAAGCTGAACTTGTGTGTAGTCCAGCTTGTTTTTCTGCTTCAGAGTCGTATATGTGACTAGCAATGAGACCATTAAAGACTAGTGAACCGGCAGGGTTTGCCAGGGTGAGGAAATTATATAAAGCTCCAAACTTTTTGACTCCAAATAATTCGGAGGCAGTAGCTGGTATGATAGCCCAGTGAAACCCGTAGCCTAGCCCGATCAAAAGGGTACCGATGTACATTGCACCAGGCCAACCCATTGCAAAGAACAAATGCCCAATAGCCATTATGGCCTGTGCAACAGCCAGAGCTACTGGCCTTGGGTATGCGTAATCCCTGTGAAACGAAACAAGGGAATATAAGCATGATTTAAAAAAAAAAAGTTTCAGAATATCGTGTTGGTACTCAAGTCTGTGGCCATTTCGAATCCTTAAGTATTAGTTTATTTTGGTTACATAACATGTCAACTAGTAAAAAGGGTCAAGCTAAAAGACATAGCGAAAACTGAAACTGGTAAAAATGTAAAACATGTTAAAAGGAACCTAAAGTGTATTCAGATGCTTACAAGTTACAACCACCTAAATCACCTTTTCGAAATATGTTAGATTATTACGGAGTATTGCAAAACTTATACATAAAAGGAAGGTACTTTACTCATTATTAAATTCAAGGAACGTACTGTCAAATCAACATGTAAGGGCCGGTGTTATATGATTTTCATCAAACTAGGTATGCCGTTAACCGTATAACCCTCAATCAGATAACCAAGTCCCTTATCAGATTAACAACCGATATAATATCCCCCAATACATTGATGTTGAAGTACATCCCAAAATAGAAATTTACCCATTATATACTGTTAATATAGATAAGTTAACCTGTCCCAGCCCGTTTTGACTAGTTACACAACCCAATCGACCAGCCCAATTTGCAACATGTAGTAAATTTTATACCTGACGACGATCTCTGAGACATAGCCACCACCAACACGACCCAAGAAGTTCCAAATGCTGATCATTGAAACAAAGATATGAGTATTATCATACCCTAAAGACTCACTCATCTGCCCCAAATTGTCGATCACGGTCAAACCTGAACCCGACCCTAACAAAAGGGTGCAAAAAAGTAACCAAAAATCAGCTTTAATCAAAGCCTGTGTAAGGTCAAAGTCTTCGCCTCTATGTGGGCCCCTTGTCCTCTTAATCCTCACTGCTCCTTCTGCAGCTGCTTGCGCCAACTTCGATTGTAGCTGTGCTATTCTCTTTTGCCTTTCTGAAGCTGGAAGCAAGTCTACATCATGAGGCTTCTCCTCTTCTACTTCACTAAATATGATTTCATTCGGGTCATGTGATGTTTCGGGTTCTTTATGTTGTGGTTCAGATAAAAGAGCTTCTTGTTCAGGGGTTCTCCGGTCCGAAGAAAAAGTCAAGTAAATAGGAATTCCAATTGGAACCACTACAAGCACAAACAATATGGCGGTAAAAATTTGGACTATTGTTTGGTTTATATCAATTAAATCTTCAACAAGCATAACTCCCATTAAATAAGCGGCTAAGATGAGACACACGCAGTATATTATTGAGAAATTCGATGCATCTGATGATCTAAGTTGTCTGTGACCACCAACTGGTCTAACAATGAACATGAGTGCAATTACTACCATTGAAGGCCCGACAGCAACCATGAAAATAATTGAGGCTTTATCGGGTGAGTTTATTAATGCGTATATTTGGGTTAATATTGCACCACTGAGCCCTGCGAATCCTTTTAATATTCCGACCACTGGCCCACGGCTTTTGGGGAAGTTTTGAACACATGAAACTAATGCTGCTGTGTTGAAGTAGGTTTCGCCATTGGTTCCAATGAATATGAGAAGGCACATCTGCATATAATATCACTAGAAACTTTAGAACAGACTAAATAACTGGCACACTAGAAAACTGGGACATTCGTTACATTCTAATTTGAAGTGGAAACATGAGATAGCGTCTAAATGTGGTTATGGTTCTGAAGTTATAAAACTCCGATCACATATTTGTATATTTGGAAAACTCTGATTCTGATATTTTAAGGATTTACATATAAAATGACCCCTAATAATAATTAACTAAATTAGGGACCACGAGATAATGTTTGGATGTGTTTATGATCTTTTAAGTTGTGATATCACTGTTTTGAGTGTTTTGCAAGTTGTGAATATTAAATGACTTACATGCAAAATGACCCCTAACTAATCAGACCCCAAAATAATCGGAAACAGTTTTTTGCTGACCCGTTTAGACGCTAAACTGATTATTTAAACCTTAAAATTATCAGAAACATGTCCACCATATCCAAATACTATAATCTAATCATCTGCAACTTGGATCAAGAGCAAGTGGATGTTCACCTTAGAAAACTCAAAAATAAAAAAATAAAAAAAACAGATCAAATTGAGGGGGTGTTTGGGATTACTTATTGTATCTGCTTATTCAAACTCGCTTATCTGCTAATCTGCTATCCAAACTGCTTCTGGTTATCTACTTATTTTGAAGTAAAATATGTGGTTTCTCATAAGTAGGTAGAGAACTACCTATATCAAGGTGCTTATTCGAGATCAAATCAAAATTAGGTTTTACCATCATTCCTATCCAAAAACCTTTTTTATAAACGAATTTCATCGAAAATTTCCAACAACTTTTTATTTTTCCGAGTAATATTTCATATTTGACAAAATAAGCAAAAATCCAAACACCATTTTTGGAGTACTTATTTATATAAATACTTATCTATAATCAGAAGCATAAACACTTAAAAATAAAAATCCCATTATCCCAAACACCCTCTAAAAGCATACCCTCAAAACTTTTTGCAATTCAACTCATGATCAACAACTTTCTTCATCAACACAAAAACCAAATCAAACTAACTTATCATCCATGTCTTCATATTAACCACAAAACAAAGTATAATATGATATAAAGATCAAACATCCATAACCACACATCTCATTTCATTTCATATCATTGACCAACCAACAAAAAAAAGTCAAACTCAAAAAGCCAAAAGAAAAAGCACTTACCACCCACAATGGCAACATAGGAGCTTTACCAGTAACAACAAGCCAAACCCAACCATAGCCAACAAAATTCTGAATAGCACCAACAAGAAGTAGGGCCCACAAGGGTAATATCTCAGACATACTCCCAGCCAAAAAACCAACACTGTCACCAAGATCCTTAGCAACACCCAACCTTGCTACTTGTTTCTGGTTATAGTTTAATGAAGACTTTATAACTGGTGATATACTTCCAAACAAGTATCCTATTCCTGCACATGATTGTATCCACATTGCTGCTATGAACACTAGCCATCTGTTGTTTATAAATGTTATCAGCAAGTCTTTTGCCTTAACCATGTTTGGTTTTTTTTTCTTTTTTTTTTGAATGTTTGTAAGGATGTTGTGTTTTATGTGTTTGTGTTTTAAAGATCTGTTATTTATGTGATATAAATGGTTTAGATGTAGATTGCTTTGCTGTCTACTACTGTCAAGGTTATAAATAGCGTGAGGCGTGGCGTGGCGGCGAAGCCAAGCCTCAAGCTATACGAGCTATAGCGAAGCTATAGCGTTTTTTGAGGCGTGACCAAGGCGGCATAATTTTATATATATATATATATATATATATATATATATATATATATATATATATACACACATCAAGTTTACAAAACGCGTTATAAATAAGAAATAAACTCAAAAAGCTAAACTATTATTGCATTTTTCGTCATTTCTTTAAATAAAACCTTCTCCGTGAGAGTAAACTGCTAAAAGATAAAATGTAAAAACCTAAAAACTATGGTATAAAACATCACATTCACATATTCACATTCACTTTTTATATTATCTTTTAGCATTTGATTTATAAAGTTAGCCCAAGCCCAAGTTCCTTCTAGCCCAATAATAGAAAATCACTAAATCGTACAAAAGCTTCAAAATAAAGCGCCACGCTTCACGCTATAGCACGCCTTACCACGCTTTTTCGCGCTTCATAACACGCTACGCCTTAAAAAGACGCCTTGGCCTGTTTCGTAACGTGGAGGCCACGCCTCGCGCTATGGCGCCGCTATAGCGCCGCTATGGCGCGCTATTTAGAACCCTGACTACTGTGTTCTTTTGTGTCTATTTTATAACATAATTTGGATGTATGTTATTAAAATAGGAAATGTGTTTTTTTAATAAAAAAATCAAGGGAAGATTGATTTTTGGGGATTATATAAATTTAAAAAGGAGAAAAAGGATGAGTTTGTTGTTAAAAAGGTTTAAATGACCTATCTGTCTACCAATGGGCTTGTGGTCCACTGGGCATGGCTTATTCAATTAAGCGTGCCTAGTGGAGAGTAGTACCGGTTTGGGTGACCAAACCGGGAAGTCCTCCCTTGTGGACCACTGCTCTGTCGGTACGATTTCAAAGTCCTTCAATGAAGGTTTCAACCCACAAGGGTTCGAATCTGAAGAAGGCAGGGTTTACTTCAACTAAGTGTCGTGCCTTCGGGCGGCTTAAGTTGAAGGTTTTCCCCCCATCGGGTTTCAAATTGGACATGAATTTCCCTTGAAAGAAAGTAGCCGTTCAAAAAAAAAAAAAAAAAAGTGACCTATCTATCGACCTCTTGTGTGTTGGCCTCCCTCTGTATTTAGTCCAAAGTCTACACAAGACCACACGAGATTTAAACATTTTAAAAATCTCTAGTCACATGCACATATTTGGGTAAAAAAAAAATGACCTATCTATCTACCTCTTGTGTGTTGGCCTCCCTCTGTATTTAGTCCAAAGTCTACACAAGACCACACGAGATTTAAACATTTTAAAAATCTCTAGTCACATGCACATATTTGGGTGGTGGCTAAAAAAAACAAAAAAACAAATAAAAAATAAAAATAATATTTCCGTCTCAAAACTTAAGTCTGTTTTATTTTTTATTTTACAATTTTTACTTTAATTACACCGTATATATTTTCGTATTATATAATACACCATCCGTCCCAAAATTAAGTCAATTTTTAATTTTTAAAGTCTTTTATTTCCTAATTTTACTTTAATTATTTTTTTTCGTGTTATATAATACTTGATGAAAAATATACTTATGAAAATGCATTTAAAACACAAGTTTATTTATATATTTTGCATCAATTATTATATAACACGGGAAGAAAAATAATTAAGATTAAAGTTGGTGAATAAAACCTTTGAAAAAGTCAAAATAGACTTATAATAATGAAAATACATTTAAAACAAAATCCATTTGTATATTTTGCATCAAATCTTATATAACATTAAAAAATTAATTGATATCAAAGTTGCAAAAAAAGAGTTAAAATGAACTTAAATTTTAAAACAGCGATAGTACTTAACTTTCAAATTTACGCAATAATAGTGACTTTTACATTTTAAAAGTTGATATAATGGCATGCGCCATGACACAAGAACTACCAGTTTTGAACGTTGATATAATGGGAATTGGCGTGAACTACGTTACTATTTTATGCAAAAAGAAAATCCTTTTTTATAAAGCTCTTTTTAACAGATTAACTAAACTTGGTTGTAGTTTTTATTACAATCAATTTTTTTTTAACAAAATGGCATGTGAGTGTTACATCAATCAAGTTTGGTGGGAGTTCAAGTTTTATATATACATGTGTGAGATATTAAGGACATAAATGGTCAACATGATAACTCGATTACATGTATATCTGAATCAAAAATTCGTTCTCCTCATGTAACATAAAGAAATACTTCATCTATTTGCATATTTATATGTCTTAGTGCATGAATAATTTAACTAAGAAAAATAATTACTGTAAATTTTTGCTACAAAGCAATTTTATCTTACACCTATTTTTTTATGTCGTTTGTATATTTTGACCTGGATTTGAGATGATCCTTTATGGTGTTTTCATTCTAGTTACGTAATTAACTTTTTTATTGATAAACACAGTTGTGCTACGATATAAAGTGGATTGTACTTTTATCATTTTATGTGTTGGTCATGTATCGAAATCAAAAACTTTAATATGTTTGGGTTAAGCTTGTTAATATTCCTTTGGAAGCTTGGAGTGTGGATGGGATAAGTGCTTTAACGAGCAGTGTAGGATTGCCAATCATTATGGATCATATCACTGCTACAATATGCCATAAGGGTTTGGGTAATCTAGGCTATGCTAGAGTATTAATTGAAATGTCAGCTGAAAAGCAATTTAAGGAGAGCATTGAAATTCAGTATAGAGATAAAGATAACAATGTAAAAGGTACTAAAACTGTGAAAGTGGTGTATGACTGGAAGCCACCAGTTTGTGAATATTGTAAAGTGTTTGGTCATGAATTTGTGAAGTGTAGTATTAGGCCTAAGAATCCTGATGAATTGGAGGAAGAGAAGAACAATAAGGAGAAAGAAGGGGTGGAGAATAAGACTGAAAAGAATGTAGAGGGTAGAAATGAACAAGGTTTGCAGGGAAGGAAGTACAATTACAAATATCAAAATAATTCATATAAGAATGCAGCCACTCAGAAAAATGATATTGTAGGCCAAGGACAGCAAAAGGAAGGAGTTCAGAACACTAATATGAGATTTAAGAGACAAGAATATAAGAAGAACCAGAACGGTAATGGGAATGTAATGAATGAGGAAGGTCAAAGTAGCAATAATGGAAGTAGGAAACAGTGGAAAGTGAATGAGAAGGATATGGAAGCACTGAAAAAATCTGCTAATAAGTACTCAGTACTTAACTCTATTCATGAAGATGATTTGAATGATATGAGTGTTAGGAAGGGAAGATTGGTTATTGAAGAGTTCTTAAAGAAGAAAATTGAACCAACTGCATTGGAAGTAAGCAAGTGGACTGATGACATGATGAAGTACTTCAAAGATAAGAGACATGAAAATAATTTGCAAGAACAGCAAAAGAAAAAGAATGTAGTGATTGAAGAGGATGTATGTGATGGTACAAGTGGTATAGCTAATGTAATGAAAGAGGTAGATATGAATGGAATGGGAAGTAGGGTGTTAAATGAACTCTAATATGGATCTGAAATTTGGTATATGGAACATAAGGGGAATGGGTACTTCTGAGAAACAAAAGGAGGTTTTGAATCTTATAAGAGATGAGAAGCTGAAAATTTGTGCTATTCTGGAGACAAGATTAAAGGCTAATAAGCTTAAAAGAATTTGTAATAGAATGTTTAACATATGGGAATGGGTTTCTAACATGCAGCGTTGTACAAAAGGTTGCAGGATTGTCTTAGGTTGGGATGGTGATGATGTTCAAATTCAAGTCCTCAATAAGACTAGTCAATCAATCTTCTGTATCATCCAAGCTCCTGATTATAATTTTAAATGCTATTTTACTTTTGTCTATGTTGCCAATTCAGGTAGTGAAAGAAAAGAGCTTTGAAAATCTTTGGTGAGTGATGGTAGATTTGTGAATGGATTCCCTTAGGGCATTGCAGGTGACATGAGTGTTACTCTCAATACAAATGAGGATTCATGTGGAGGTTCTAGAATGACAGTTAACATGGTTGATTTTCAAGATTGCATTAATAAAATTGAAGTTAGTGATGTTTGCAGGTCTGGCCTCCACTTTACCTGGACTAAAAATCTTCATAAAGTTAAAGATGGTAGTCAAACTGGTGTCTTAAAGAAGCTGGATAGAATCATGTCCAACTCTGAGTTTATTACTAAATATCCTCTATGTCATGCTATTTTTCTTTCATATGTCATCTCTGATCACACCCCAGTTATTCTTCATTTACCTTCTAATGTTCAGAAGAAAAAGAAAGCCTTCAGATTTTCAAACTTTATCACTGATAAAAAGGAATTTCTTCCTATTGTTGGAAGTGTTTAGGAAAGGGTAAATACACAAAAAAGTCACTAAACTTTGCAAAAAAGTTCGCCTAAGTTACTCAAGTTTCAAATTGTTCAATTAAGTTACTGTTCTTTGCGTGACCTGTTATATACGTTACCGATCTTTTAAAAAAGTGTCATTCCCATCACTCCATGGACTGGTTACCGGCTACTCAATCCATGACCCATTTCCAACGGATAGTTTGAAAAGTCAAACACAATTTTATTATATAAACACCCACTCACATCATTTTATTAAAACCCATTCTCCCCCAAAATTAAATTAGGGTTCTTATTTCTTATTTCCTCCTTCCCCAAATTGAAACACTCTTTCACTAGCATCAATGGCTATGGTTTGTGGCTGTGGTGAGTTAGCTAAATGTCGAACCTCTTGGACACAGAATAACCCAGGTCGAAGGTTTCTTGGTTGCCCGAATTACATGTATCCTACAAGGAATTGCAATTATTTTAGGTGGGTTGATGTTGAGTTACCAAATCGATGGTATCAACATCAAATGTATCAGCTTCATTTCAATTTGGCAAATGTGCAAAATGAGATTGTTCAGTTGAACAATCGAAACTCAAGGACTGCAACATATAACAAGATCTTGATGGTGTTGGTGTTGGGCATGTTTCTGTTTAGGTTTGTTTAAGTCCATGTTGTTGTTTAGGTTTGTTAGGTGTGGTGTTGATGTATTTTGGTTAGTATGTATGAAAGTAGGGTATGAAATGATGGTGATGATGTATTTTGGTGACCATTTGTAATGAAGTTTATGTTAATGTACTAGTCACTGGTTTATTTTTTGTTGTTTAACACATGTTATCAAAGAACAATATCAAAAGCACATCATATATAATTGTAACACATAAAAGAATAATATCAAAAGCACAACATATGTAGGAAAAGCACCATACATAGATTAAAGTTGCCCAAATGAAGCCAAAAGATGGGCAAGTTAACAGAGTTAAGTACTTAAGTTTCTTTAGTTTTTGGATAAATGGTTATCCATAAACAATTGAAACTTTGTACTTCAAGAGTTAATTACATAGAAAGCATCCTAAGGTTGTTAATTACATACTAAAGAGTTAAGTAGCAATGGTATGTATACCATTCAAAACAAGATCATAATGGCAGTTTTACAAAATTGCCTAACATTTGGCATGCCATTCAAAACAAGATCATAAGGCCGAACTTATTATGAATTTTACAGGTTTTTCAAGGGTTTTCAGCCCTTAAACTCCTACATGTGTAATTAAGATAAGTGTTCTTCTAATTCAATCAATATGTCTATGTGTTGGTTGTCTATATCTTGTGCTTGTCTTAATTCCACCATGCTAGGCTAGATCTATCTTGTGTTTGCTTAGATCTAATGAAACCTAGATGTTGATTATGTGTTGATTACTTGTTTATGGTTGTATTGGATGAATGATTTCGATGTTAGGCTTAAGAAAACTGGCAGATCTCCAAATGGTAACATGCTTGAACGTCTTAGGAAACATGAACTGATGTGCACTAGGTTTTATTGGTTGTATTTAATGCATGAGTAAATTCTAATGATCCCATGTTAGGAGCTTCTTAGCCGGCTCGACATAGGAGTGAAGTAGGCACTCATAGGATTGGGGAGTTAAGTGCGCCACCCCATGAATGGTATTAAGGAATACAATCTGTCATCCACGCAACTATAACAAGTAATTAACGTGTAAAAGATATCTAGGGAGTAGTGAAATCTAAGTAAACACAATTTCTCCACTTATTGCTCACAACCTTAGTTTAATTTAGTTTTATTTTCATTTTTAGTATTTTATTTTGATTGCATCTTTAGTATTGGGTTAGTTGATTAGCAACTAATTCCGCCCAAATCCTTCAAACCCGAGATTTTTATTTGCTTTCTAAAAAAATATAAAAAAAATACAAAAATAATCATCCATCATCTTTAGAACTAGTATTTAGGTTTTCTAATCCTAGCGACACTATTCCTAGTTGAACGATCAATCCCCCGGTACTTGTCACTATACTATACTACAACGATCAGGTACACTGCCTGGTGGGGGTTGTAAGCTTCTCGAGATCCCTCGAGAGGTAAAGCCTGGTGCAATTCCCACGCATCAAGTTTTTGGCGCCGTTGCCGGGGAATAGTTATTATCTAGGTTAGAACTTCTTTTTATTAGGTCTACTTGCTAGATTCCTTTCTAGTAAGATTTTATTTTTATTTTTAGGTTCTCTTTAGTCTATCTTATTTCTTTGTTTCCTTTGTTCGTAAACTATTTCGATGGATAACAATAACATTGATCATTTGATTCCTGTTATTCATGTTTTTCGTCGTAGGATTTTCCAAATGCCCGCCCCACTCCCTTTAGTTGAGAATGAGAACCCGCCTAACCTCTCACCCAACCACCACTTTGACAATAATTTTGAGTTAGAGGAGTCTGATCATGATGATGACCGTAGGACTAGTCCTTTTTACTATTCAGACTCCGATGAGGATCTTGATGATGGTGATGTGATTAATGAGGATAGAATGGAAGAGGAAATAAACCCTCTTAGGTATGTCGACCCTAGAACTAGGATTGAGTGTGATAGTTCATTCAACATGCAATTTCCTTGTAAAATCGGATTTAGGAGCTTTAATGCCTATCTTAACTCATCTCTCCCCATGAACATAATCTCGCGTAATGAATATAATAAAATCATGGTAGATGAGTTAGAATACAAAGGAGAAAACATTATTGCTAGGGCAATACCATTGCATGTGTTTGTAGGAAGCTTGGTCTATCTTGTTGAGTTCATGGTTATGGAAAGTCTAGGGGAATTTATTGATGATAAGTTAACCCAGGTTGTGTTTGGAAAACCCTTCAAAAGGTTGACCAACCTTGATGAAAAACTTACAGAAGGGTTAATTACATTCTCGGATGGGGAAGAAGATTTTGTCTACCAAATGCCCCACACACACCCTAGGTTCAAGGATTTTTCCATGGAGAAGTGTAGTAGGTATCCGCCCATAGAAATGCTAAGTGAGAATGATGAGAGAAAAGGGCTTAAGTATACTCATGAAAAGAATAAAAGATACTATCGCGGATGTCTAGAGTTAGGAGATGAGTATAAGAAAGATGAGGCGACCATTAGATGGCTCACGCTTGGTTATGTGAGCATAAGCGATACATGGTAACCCATGACCTTGAGTCTAGCTACAAGACTCGTAAATAAAGAAAAGCGCTTCTTGGGAGGCAACCCATGCTTTGTGTGATTTTATTTTGTTTGATTGTTATTTGCTTCCGTATGCATGCTTTATTTTTATTGTTGGTAGATCATGTTTCTAAACTAAATAGTGGAAATACTTTACTTTGTTGTTTTGGCCTAGTCTTAACTCCACCTAAAGGTATTTTTGCAAAAGATAAGTGTAAGGGGAAACCCCAAATATGTTTTTAAGAAACAAACCGATCATGATTCTCCACAATATTAAGTGAACATGTGTATTCGTATTTGTTAGAGTCAAATGCTTGTATCGAGTCATAATGAAGTTTTACAGGATTTTCCAGGAAGTAGAACCAAGTTTTTCCAGAAATTTTTCGGAAACTTAACATAAGAATTTATGCAGATCACTTCTGACGGCGTCACGAGTTTACTCTTGACGGCGTCACGTGTAAAAATCTGGAAATTTTACCAGTTTTGTTTTTCTAACGGAGTCTTAAGGTTTTTGTTGAATTATTAAGTTTTATAATCTCCAGGAATCTGCAAACTTCATTCCACAAGCATTATATCTTACTTGTTTTCTAGGATTTAGTAACTTATATAGATTGCCGCCGATTTTATGCGAGGTTGCCTTGTTTGTTTTCTCAGGATTTACAGGTTATGTATGACAAGAAGATGATTTACATTATGGAAGGGAAGCTTTGATTGTTCATTTTCTTGGAGGAAGATCTAACCTGGTCACCTTATTATCTATACCGAGCGAATCAGGGGAGTATTTGATTTCATTCGTTTTACTTATTTCACTTTTACATTCTTTACTTGAACATTGGGGACAATGTTCATCTTAAGTGTAAGGGGAGGGTAAAATGATGATACCTTACAGATACACTTTCGCTTGAGTTTGTTTGTTTGATGGTAGATGTGTAATAAAACTATGAGAAATACTTGTTAGTGCAATTTTAGCGCCAAATTTAAAATTTTTTACAACATTTAGGAGTGAAACTTTAGCCATAGTAAGCGTCTCATGGATAGGAGATTGTATGACTAGCACAAAACCGTACTATTCAGAAAAATTTTCCACCCAAATATGTGAGGTTCGCCTTTAGATTTGATAGGAAAAGCATTTACTATTAGTGCTTATGAGTGTACCGGTAGCATTTAGATTCTAGAACTTGCGTTAGTGATGCATCTCGAGACCGCTAGTGAGACTACATTCATGTAGTAGGATTTACTACATGATAAGAGGCATTAGGATCACCCTTGTGTTAAACCCGTATCATAATTACTTGACCATTTAAGTCATATTACTTGGCTAGTTAAGTCAACTAATTTTTCCCACACCCTTAGCGTTGTACTCATTTTTAGTACACGATACCCCTAGTACACCCCTCCGAGCCTATCTTTTCGTTTCTAACTTTAAGCATTTTACTTAAAGGAAGAATTTGTTACACCCCACTTAAATGTACACCCAAATCGCCTTAGCCTTCCGTGTATGCGCTCATTTTTAGTGCATTATTGTTATTTGTTAAACCCTAAGTTATTGTTATTTGTTAAACCCTAAGTTAACTATCTAATTGATTACATGGTTGCTAAGTCGAGTCATATCCTTGTACATATTGTTTTGGGACGATTGGGACGATTGGGTAAAGTACTTATTTTATGGAGTAATGGGGAAGAACATCATTTATTACCCCCATATGTACGTTAATCTTAAAAGTGCTCTAAGTGTTTTGATTTTCTTAATTCGAGCCATTAGATTAGTTTATTGTAAAGTATGTAAAAATTCAAGTGTAAGGGGAATTTTCATTCCCTATGATGTATTATTTTGGATGGTAGGGTAAGAGTGTATGCAAAAAAAAAATAAATAAATAAATAAAAAAAAAATCAAAAAATCAAGAAAAAGAAAAGAAAAAAAATAGAAAAAGAAAAAGAGAAAAAACATACGGACTACCATCCCGTTTTATTCTATGTTCATTTTATGTTTTTGTTATTTTTCATTTATTAGCTTAAGTCGAGTCTAGTCTTGGCTTAGCAACGCCACATTGTACAAGTAATTAACCAAGAATGTTAACTCGCCACCAGTAAAAACTGCCTATATCCAAAAAAACCGTGTATTTCATATCCCTACACCTAACGTTACAACCCTTTAAAAGACCTCTTTGATAGTTTATCCTAGGTGCTTACGCCATGTGGTGGAGGTTTGATCCTTTCCCAAGCCTATGGTAATCTATTTTGCTATGACAGGTAGTGAGAGATATCTTCCGTTTCCATATTGTAATTTATACTTTATTACACCCGAGAGATGTGAGTATCTAAACACTATTTGTGAGGTGCTTGTGTATGACCTCCGTGCTTGTCTTTGGTCTTTAGTGGAACGATTATTTGTTGTAATTACTTTTATATTAGTGTTAAATGACCTCTAACTTGTATTTTGACTAGAATAAAAGCGCATTTGCTTGAGGCCAAG
>JARVZY010007129.1:0-24321 GCA_030686995.1 Artemisia argyi | reverse complement strand
TTGGGGGGTTCTTTCTTACCCCCGTTTCTCTGTTTATCTTTTCCCTCTTTGATGTTCTTTACGAGGTGGTCCATCCTGCCTTCTCTTACTAGCTTTTCAATTAGTTGTTTTAGTTGGACGCACTCGTTAGTTGTATGGCCTTTTTGGCCATGGTACTCGCAGTATCCGCTCCCTATGCGCTTTTCCTCTACAGTGCGCATTGGTGGTGGTTTTGGGAAGTTCGCACCTTCTGTTACAAATATTTCCCTCGGGGTTTTTGTAAGAGGGGTGTATTTGTCATTGTCTCTTCCACTGCGATAATTCCTGCTGCGGTTGTTATTATGATCATTGGATTGTCTCCGCGGCTGTTCTTGCTGCATATAGTTTGAATAACCCTTTTTGCTATCCGCAGCAGCGGCTTCTCCTTGTATAAAGGATCTGGTGCGCTTTGTTAGCTCATCAAAGGTCTGTGGAACTTTGTCGTTCAGCTTTCAGATGAGTTCTGGGTTATTGATCCCATTCATGAACCCTGAAATTTTTAGGATCTCAGGACATGCTTTGACTTGTATGCACTCATCCTTGAAGCGTTCCATAAAAGCGCTGGTTGATTCCCCTTGACGCTGTTTCACTCTTGCTAGCTCAACGGGGTTTTTAGCGCACTTCTTTCGCTGGGTGAAGTTGAGACGGAATGCTTTCCGTAATTCCTCGAACCCACCGATGCTCCTACGTGGGAGTTTGCTAAACCATGTGCGCGCGTTTCCTACTAACGTAGAATTAAACATGTGGCACCACACAGGCTGTGGCCAGTTTTCAATAGTGGCGGCTGATTCGAAAACTTTTAGGTGATCATCGGGATCACCTGTTCCATCATATGTTTTCACGTTAGTGGGCATGCGCTTGCGTTTGCGGTCTGAATAATCGCTGATGCGCCGTGTAAACGCATCAACTTTCTGGCGACGCCATGGGAGAGACATATCTTCATTCTCTTCCTCGCGACGTCTTCCTCTTGACTTCCAGTGTCCTGTTTCTTTATCCTCGTTGTCCGAGGAGTCACTGGAAGAAGAGTACTCTCTTTTTCGGCGCTTGCGCCGGCTTTTCTCAGAAGAAGAGCTTGAGGGATCTCTGCTTGGGGATCTTCTTCTACCCAATCTGTCTTGGATCCTCCTACTCCCAGGTTTGGAAGATCCTTGGCTTGGCGAATGTTGAGGCCCTAATCGGTCTTGTATTCCCCGACTGCCAAGTCTGGAGTGAACATTAGTGCGCCTCTCGCTGTCTTCTGAGTATTGTGAATCAGATGTCGTACCCAACCTATCATGGATAGTGGTACGTTCTGCGCGTCTTCCTCGTGGGTGGCGCAGTGGTGATGGTTCGCGTTCAGGACCAAAATTGAGTCGAGCTTGTAGGCTCGTACTTGCCCTTCTTCTTGCTTCTTCCTGCATGAGGGCGGTTAGGGTTTCATAATTTTGGGATACAAAGTTTCCCAAAGTTAGATCGGGTGCGTCCTCAGTTGTTGCAAGAATTTCTGCCTCAGTATTAGGCACCCTATCTCGGTTAGGCGCGCCTGGTGGCACAGTGTTGTTCACTGCGGGTACGGCTTGATGAGGAGTGGTGAAGAGGGTGCGCTGGAGTTCCTCAACGCTTGGGACCACTGGAGTGACTTGGGTAGTCCTTATAGGTAGTTCTACCGCTTGAAGAGGTTGGGTTGTCCCTGCCTCTTGATGACCAGGTGCGCTGGTTGTCCCAGCAACTTGTCTGGAGGTCGGATCTTGTTGATTCTTCCTCTGATGGTCACGTTTTTCTGACTGCGGAGTCCGCTGGCTTGAATTCTTATGCTTTGTCATTCTAGTTCTTAGTAGGGTCCCACGGATGGCGCCACTTGTTGATACAAAAGTTGGGTGTTCCTGGTTATTGGCTCTTGCTCTCGTACCAATTCGCTTCTTAGTACTTGTTACCTGCGCACTAAGAAATTAAACAACACCGTTAGGCTTATCGAGGGATTGTCTCCCCCGATTAGACTCCGGCGTGAGAGTAAGTAATCGATTTAAGGTTCTCGTAGAGAGTTAGGGTTTGTATATCGTACCTTTGAATGAGAATATATCATTCCTTATATAGGGGCTGAAACCGCATGGGTTTCTTGCTCCTTACTCTTCGCACTCGTGGTGCTTATCGGGGTAAGGATATCTATTCCATGAATAGATGATCCTTATCGCATGCCCGGTTAATATGATTGGGCTTTGGGCTTCGTGAGCCCAAGCCATTGGTATTATGGCCCAAGTCATTCGTTATGATAGTCCACTCGTGGTGAGTTTGGGCCGAGTAATGTTTATCATTTGGGCTCGTGGCCCATATATAGACTATACGTCATCACATGACAAAAAAGTTATTTTCGTAGTTTGAAATTTGTTATGTTGGCAAGATCCAAGTTACGTGTTTAGTTTCGCTAAGTCCAGAGGTTTGATATTGTTAAAGCAATTTCTATACATAATACAAAAAGCAACAATGCCCAGGGCAAGGTATGAGGGGCATATTTTGACAATAACCTAGTGGTATAATATGTACACTACAAATTTAGATGGTTCGAAAAGTATACATCATAGTGAATGAAAAAATAAAAAACCAAGTAACTTTTAAGAAATCATTAAAAGACTTTTTTTTTTTTTTTTTTTTTTTTTTTTTTTTTTTTAACTTCAAGCCTAATGGCAGCTTCTAATACACAAACGCAATTAATATTTACTGTTGCAGAAATCCTTAAAAGACTTTTTTTTTTTTTTTTTTTTTTTTTTTTTTTTTTTTTTTTTTTTTTTTTTTTAACTTCAAGCCTTATAGCACCTTCTACCCCTAAGACTTTTTTTTTTTTTTTTTTTTTTTTTTTTTTTTTTTTTTTCACAAATCCCTTCTTTGTTTTCTATATGTACAAAAATGAACATGGAAGGAACAGACACAAACTGAAAATAAAACATAAACAATTCTTATCATAGTGTGATCAACTTCAGAGATTAGTAAGTCATCATTAAATTCTGCTAACTGAGATCGAGTTCCACACGCTCTGGTGTCGGCCTCTTGGTTTCGGTAGCAACAAGGTCCACCCCTAGCTATCCTTTGTCTCCTGCTCTAAATGCGTAACTTGCCCGATTCTGTGAGTGCAAAAGTGTGGGCGTTCCATTAGATTGAGTTTGTTAGGCAGATTTGCACGACCCTTTCGTTAATTGCCTTTAGTGAAGTTACGATCTTCGGGCTCAAGATATTAGCATGCCTATTTCCCTGATAAGTATCAAACATAGAAAAAATATTAGTCGTTGATCAAACTCATCTCCGTAGTTATACACTTGCTTCATGTTTTTTTGCCGTCTTTGTCCCTTAACATTTTTTGATGAACGTATACACGTTTACGGATTCATTTTAAACCAAAAAATAGAAAAGAAATCAAAGGCAACTAACTGGAATTTTCTAAATTTAAAGTAACAAACCTGAGCATCAACTTCTGCAGTATTATGCCCGAGACTTGATGATTCTCCACATCCGAAAGAATAGACATCACCATCACTAGAAACTACAAAAGTAGTATAGTCCCCTGTAGCAACATGTACAGCTTTTACATTGCTTAAAGATTCGACTACTTTTGGGACCGAGTCACAATCTTCATTCCCATGGCCTAAACACCCGTATCGGCCCCAACCCCATGTACACACCCTGCCATCTCTCCCAACCACAGCCGCGTGCCATGCACCCGCTGCAACCACCATCGGCTGCAGGTTCAAAGTTTGAAATTGTTCTATCAATCTTGGCTGTTTCTCATCATTTTTGGTCTCGTGGCCTAGTTTCCCTCCTAACCCACATCCAACTGAGTACACCGACCTGTTGGAAAACCATGTAAACATGATAAGCAGTGGCAGATTCAAGATTATTGACCTAAATGGTATGGACTACAATAACAATCTTTTGATATATTAACACTACAAAACATTCCTGTAAAAAGATTCTTGAAACTCACATGCCATTAGGTTCACAAGCCAAGGCAAGAAGGTAGCAATATCCATCGGCGATTTGGACTACAGGTACGTTTTCGAGCGGGCCCAACAAGGGGTGCGGCTCAAGATCAGTTGGTTCAGTTTGGTGACCAAGTTTGGTCTCATTTCCCCAAGAGAATGTGTAGACTCTTCCTTCACGTGATAAAACAGCCGTAAAGAAGTTTCCAATGGCAGCTTGTACCACAAATATGTCTTTTAAAGACTCACTATTTGAGGAGTGCTGACTTGTTTACTCCCTTGAACTCCATACTCCACTTCCCCAAACGAGTCCTTTCCAAAGGCGTAAACCTGCCCAGCATCGCTAATAAGCATTGTTCTGCCTGCCCCTGTTGCTGCTTGTCTGATACGAATGCCTACCAATGATCTGCATCACAACTCACAAGTCAGCAAACGTGAATGAGTAAAAGCTATAAATAGCAATTTCGGCCTGTTTGTCTATATATCTCGGTTTAAAGTTGTCCGAGTATATCCAAAAGATATCAATAGCAATTTCTGGACCTCAGCAAGTTTCTTCTTGGTCAGATCAGACTGAACCACACGTTTTCCTGTAATATTGACAAAATTTAATCGAATATTTTATAAAGTTCACTGTAGTCAGAACTAAAATCATTTACTGTGACAATTTTTACCTAGCCTACTGTTATTTGTGCTTCAATATACCCTTCTTTGGTCATTTTGTCCATTAGCTTACGAACAACATTTTGGTTAGACTCTCAACCAAGCTTGATTTGAAGCTGGGATATAGTAATGTAGTACTTCATTGGAAGAGCATGATGTAACACCCCCAATTCATGGTTGCAGCGGAATTCAAACTGGGTGTTACTCGACGGCACAATAGTCACAATGATAGAAAACGAACTCCAATTGAGTCGTTTTGAAAAGGTTTATCATTCAAATTATATAAATATCAGAGATTACAAAATGAGGTCCCAAATGGTTCCATGTTTACAAATTACATTTAATGAGTTTTTGAATGATAATAAAATTTATAGCCCTCTTGAACATCCGTGCCCCTTCCGTGCCATCCTTGTTCATTATGAACCTGAAAATACATGCTAAAGTGTCAACACGAGATTGGTGAGTTCATAGAGTTTAGTGACAAAATGTAATGTAAAACATTTGAATGATGATTTCCCAGCAAAGGCATCGTAAATCCACTCAGTTGCAAGTCCCGCCATAAGAGACTTGTAACCTGTGTGTTCACAACCCACTGCCAAATATGATCTGGTTTATGTGAACAAAGGTAAAACTTGTATCTAGATTCAAAGATAAATGTAGCAATACCGTTATATAAACAATCTTTACAATGATGACATATAAATAATGATGACAATGAAGTGGAAGCCATAATACTACGCTTTGTTGAATACTAGTGCAACGGGAAGGCAATGAAGTATGTAACATGTAAACACATAAGGCATTTGAGTAAGCCACAAACATTGAGTAAGGCAATTGGTGTTTAAGCAAACAAGTAGCATGTTCAAGTAAAACAAATATTGTATTCATGTAAAAACGAGCATGTATTCTCCCCCAAAGAGTTGATAAAACAACTAAAAGAGTAGGGGCTATGACTCACCTTAAGTTATGTAGCAAGTAGTGAATATGATGGTCGAATCGCGAAGGTTTTTACGAGCAACCTATAATAATCGTTGCAACTTAGGTTTGGAATAATGTCTAAGGAAACATAAACATGCCAATATATGTATGTCTTGCACTTAGTCCATGATGTGGTATGATGTATAGTGTAAGTCTTTGAAAGAAATGATTCATGAAACAAGTATGTTTATACATCGTTTACTACCGTTCGGGCCGACATAATTCAGAAGTCATGTTAGTAAGCGTTCGAGGAGCCAGGACACTTTAATTCGTAAATCCACAACTCATCTCGACGGCTTACATAATGAACTCCTCACATGAGGCTCCCTACTATTGTAGTAGTTGATAAAATATATATGTATAAGTTTTGATCCGAAAGTTACATGTCTAATAGTTGAATAAACTTAGGAAAGTTTATTTGTACATGAAGATTGTTATTAGGGTAAGTTTCTTATAACTTGTATGACAAATACTTGTAAGTTCTCATGGTTCCTTAGATGGAGTAGATCCAAATTGTATGTTCAAGTTATCGCCAATACTTTAGCTCATGTTTTCGCCTTGGTATGTATATATGGTCTTTAGCTCATGTTTTCGCCTTGGTATGTATATATGGTCTTTAGTTCATGGCTTAGCCATGACCTTTGGTCATTGTTCCATGGTCTTGAGACTCAACCTTGGCTCTAGCCATGGTTGTGGTCTTGAATCTAGGTCATAAGACCTCTTGGTCTTTATAAACCATAACCTTTATATAATAACTTTGGTCTAAAAATGGCTGTTTAGAATTTGAAGAAATTATCACTCGGAAAGCGTTTTCAGGGCTCGAGCTTCTTTGTTCCTGAACGAAAACGTCGTTCTGGACAACTTTCGTGTTTTAAGTTTTTGATGAATCGGACCAGAAGGGTGACTTTCAAAAAGTCAGAATGCAAAACAGTATGGTCTAGGCAGTTTTGCCGTTTTGGTTTCGCTAACTTCTTATGGCCATAACTTTTGACTCGTATACTCGTTTTAGATGGTTCAAATTGCTATGATTTCCTTGTTAAGTCCTCTACTGTAATATGTAATGATCCAATATCATAGTTATACTATTTTGGTCGCGGTTCTCCAAGAATGTCACTAGTTTACTTGTTTGAATAACATAAGTTACATATATGTATCAATACTTGTTTTACCCATTTTTGTACATCATGGACATGATCACAAGACAAAATATAGCATGAATGATATGTAAATAACATGAATATGATATTTAGCAAGAAGTATGTTAGGGTTTGGCTTACAACTTTTGGCTTTCAAATAAAGAAAGGAAGTTAACTAGTAAGGAAAAGGACTTTGATAGACTTGCTTCAACCCACTTCACTTCATGCAATCTTTCTACTCTTGTAATATTGAAAGATGGATGATGAAGGTTGAGGTGACTTGAGTGGATTCAAACTCAAGAGAAATCACCAAGTATATGAGGTTATGGAAGTGTTTTGATGAATGAAAACCTAACTAGGTTTTAGATATTGATATGGTACTTGAATCTTGCATGAAACTTGGAAGAGAATGAGCAAAGGAGATGGTGTTTGTGTGTGCTAGGTGTGGCGTACAAATGAAGGGGAGGAGGGCTTAAATATGAGCTTGAGGAGGTTACATGTGTTGACTTGTCAACACTTGGTCACCAAGTATAACACATGTATGCACCTTAAGGCTTCTTGCATGAGATTAAGACACCTAGTGTGAATCCCCCCCCCCCCTAGAGGCGGTTCACAAGCTTGGGGAGGAAGTGTTGGTCTTTTGTTGGTATTATCCTAGCTTATGTAGTAAGTTTTGACTCCGTGAAATGCTAACCGTAAATAGTTAAGCCACGAAACGTAAAACCGGGTATCGTAAAAATACGAAACTTGGAAGAATGGTTAAACTTGTCAAAATACTCCATAATAAAATATAAAATGAGTGGTAGGTTCCATTGGGGTGGTAAAACCCTGCTAAAACTGGAAACACGGGTCTAAAACGCGTAATACGTAAAATGTACGAATATTGCGTAAAATTGAGAAAAGTAAAATGTTACTTTTCTAATGTGATAAAAATGATTTAAAAAGACTTATAATGTCTAGACTGGGCTCAGTCTAGTGTCGGTTGGTATTAAATGTCTTTTAGACATCAAACCGTAAGCCTAAAAATCAAGGAATGACTTATAAAATCAAGGAATGATTTTTGGTCAAAGGAGGAGGGAAAAATATGTTGACTTTTTCTAATAAGTTGAAAACTCAAATCGTCATAGAAACGCGGTGCAGGTATAGGCTAAGGTTACGGCCGAGTAAAAACGCTTAAAAACTGAAAATTCCAGTTTTTCACGGCCGAGGCTTATTTTGGTCATGTTTTTCACAGTAATGATT
The DNA here is from genome assembly GCA_030686995.1 of Artemisia argyi. NCBI lineage: Eukaryota > Viridiplantae > Streptophyta > Magnoliopsida > Asterales > Asteraceae > Artemisia > Artemisia argyi. Next base: position 16,340 of record JARVZY010007129.1, on the reverse strand, counting down.
AATTCTCAAATAAATCATGAGTGTATCAAACATTTTTCTGATGCGGGGTCACTTAACGCGGTCGAGTTTCGTTGTGCGTAGAATTTTTGAATGACGTTTTACCCTAAAACGTGTAATTCCTTATTAACTTTCACGAAAATGAGCTTATGAATGTCAAACTTTTAATTTGCCATGAAAATGATTTATCACTTGAGAATATCAAATAAAAATCAACTTTCGGGAAAATTTTGGGAAAAATGAATAGTAAAAGTGAATAATGATATTTTCCGGGAAAAGTAATTAACCTGAAATTGCGAATTGTTACACATGATAGAGTGCCTGCAATAAGTGAGCTCAATATCAAACCATTTTTCTTAGTAGTTGTATTAAAAGTACAGTTTTAATAAAGAGAAAGGCAACTATAATGTGAGCTCACCTTCATATACATAAGACCTTCAACTGTGGCGAGTGGACTTTTATTACCAGGTGCAACATAGCCATCATTTTTATCTTTCACAACATCAAATTCATACTCCAAATTCTACAGTTGACAGTTAGAAGCACAATATAACTGAAACATATAACTACAGGAGTGTAGCACTTGCTTGGTTGCTTCAGTTTACCTCAAATTTGATACTTTATTATTTTTGGTGTAAAAAACTAAATTGCTTTTGCAGATTTACAATGGTGGTACATATCCAAGAAACTTTTTGTAACGAAATTAACAAGTCAAAATACAACCCATTCATTGGTAATAAAGACTAATGACATAATGTTCACAATGCCGCAATGTATATGTTCAGTGAGGCAAATCTACAGTGATCATACGATATTTGCATTTCAATGGAAAATAATGCATGAAACATACACGAATACCGCATACTAAACCTGAGAGCCAGAAGGGTGACTGCCGACTGCTACATGAAAAAAGCCAAAATTTGCAAGTCGTGTTATTGTTTAATCTTTTTCAATAACAACGGAGAAGTCGTGCTAAATCTATTAAGAAAACAATTTGATCACATTTTGTAATGTAGGTTAAGTGGGTGGACCAACTTGTGTTCACTGTGTTGTATTGTAAGCCCGTCCATCACCATGAACTATAACCTACTTTGCCAACCTCAAAACCACTCCCTTTTATCATCTCTATATAAGAACGGCTCGTTTCTCACAACTCCACAAATCATCGGGCAATCAACACACTTAACAGGTTACAATGGGACGTGTATTCAGCAGCATGAATAGCAAAACATTATGCTCTTTATTCCTACTTAGCTTAATGCTTCTTTTTTCTAGTTTGGTATCTTTAGCCAATGCAAAGACTCACAAGCATGAGTTCGTCGTACGACTTCTATCTATGTTATACTTTTGAAGTGTTTATTTTCTGGTAACATTTTGATAATGATAACTATTTTATGTTAACAGGTTCAAGAAACAAAAGTTAAAAGGCTATGCAAAACCCATAATTCTATAACGGTCAACGGACAGTTTCCGGGACCAACCTTGGAAGTGAACAATGGCGACACGTTGGTAGTACATGTTACAAATAAAGGCAGATATAATGTCACCATTCACTGGTATAATTAGAATATAAAGCTTACAAACAGTTTTAGTTGGAATATTATAGATGTCATTCTCATTAACATTAATATTTCTGTTTTGTGACCTTTTAGGCATGGTGTTAGACAAATGACAACAGCATGGGCAGATGGACCAGAGTTCATTACACAGTGCCCAATTAGACCAGGAGCGAGTTACACCTACAGGTTTACAATTTCAGGACAAGAAGGAACGCTGTGGTGGCATGCACATAGTTCATGGCTTAGAGCCACTGTTTACGGTTCCATTATTATTCACCCAAAAGAAGGATATTCCTACCCATTTCCTAAGCCAAAGCGTGAAGCAGTCATTGCTCTTGGTATACAGTTTATTCGAAAACAAACTTTTACGTATTTAAAATTTTAATGCCGAATACCTGACAGAAAATTATGATGATGATCAGGTGAATGGTGGGATGCAAACCCGATAGACGTTATAAGAGAAGCCACTAGAACAGGAGCAGCTCCAAATGTTTCTGATGCATATACCATCAATGGTCAACCCGGTGATCTATACAAGTGCTCCAGTAAAGGTTTGCTTCTATAATATACTATAAATTTTTATTGAATCTAGTACTTCAACAATAAGTAAATGATGGGCTATTTTTGAATGTAGATATGGTCATAGTACCAGTTGTAGCAGGAGAAACAAACCTCCTTCGGGTGATCAACTCAGCCTTAAATCAATAGCTTTTTGTCACCATTGCCAACCACAAACTTATTGTGGTAGGAGCTGCTGATGCTTCCTACGTAAAACCGTTCAACACGAAAGTTCTCATGCTTGGACCTGGTCAAATGACTGATGTACTCATCAAAGCAGACCAGTCATTAGGCAGATACTACATTGCTGCACGAGCATATGCCAGTGCACAAGGTGCTCCATTTGATAATACTACCACTACTGCCATATTGGAGTACAACACCGCCAAAAGTTCCACTTCAAAACCCATTATGCCACCTCTACCAGCATTTAATGACACAGCAACTGCCGCTGCCTTCACTACCAGCTTCCGCAGCCTTGAAAAAGCCATTGTTCCCACTGTTATAGATCACAATCTTTTCATCACTGCGGGACTTGGAATCAACCAATGCCCACCAAAAACCCCAACCAGAAACTGTCAGGCACCCAACAGGACTCGATTCACTGCTAGCATGAACAATGTCTCATTTGTAATACCATCCAATATTTCCATACTTCAAGCATATCACCAAGGGATACCTGGTGTTTTCACCACTGACTTCCCGGTAGAACCTCCGGTGGCCTTCGATTATACCGGTAACGTAAGCCATTCTTTGTGGCAGCCTATTCGTGGAACCAAGGTCTATAAGTTGAAATATGGATCAAAGGTGCAAATAGTGTTGCAAGGAACAAGTATCTTCACTGCTGAGAACCACCCGATCCATCTTCATGGATATGATTTCTATATACTTGCAGAAGGATTTGGAAACTTTAACCCGAAAACAGACACATCAAAATTCAACCTCGTGGATCCACCTCTCAGAAATACAGTTAGCTTACCCGTCAAAGGGTGGGCCGTCATTAGATTTGTTGCTGATAATCCAGGTAAACTTCGGCATTGATTAGGCGGGTTGGGTAATGGGTCACAATGGATAAATGATATATTACCAAGTGGATCAGGTTGGGTTGACAAAACACTTTTTCTCACAAATATTTAAGCTTTTCATGATTAATTAGTGACTTAGTGTGTCTAATATGATTACAAAAATTAGACTATTTCAGGATTGATCTACTTTTTGAGTAAATGATTAAGGATGTTTTATGCATTGAAAAATAAACTTTTGGAAGTTCCGACCCATTTGATCCATAATCAGTTTGAACCGTTAAAGATAATTTCGACACAAATCAACCCAATTTTAGTAAACGGGTTAAACCCTACCAGTATGTGGCTCTCATAACTTATCCTATATTGTGTCAGGTACCTGGATTATGCACTGCCACTTAGACGTTCACATCGGCTGGGGTTTGGCCATGGTATTTGTCGTAGGGGATGGATCTGGGCCAGGCCAGAAATTGGAGCAACCACCACCAGATTTACCAGTGTGATCCTTAATCTCTATACACAATCAATCCTAAAATTCCCCCTTTTGATGGTGTGTTTGTGTTCCGTTCAAACTTACTTTTGCTTAGCCTCAACAAGTCAACAACTTCATACAATATAACACAAATGTGGCATACAAAAAGAAAATCAAGCTACAACTGCTGATAATTGCAAAGAGAAACCTATGTCAAGTTCAGATCACATTTTTTTATTTAGACGACACTGCAATGCAGTCAATTTTCCTATAAGGCTTATCACCTACTTCTTGTTTCCACTTACAACACGAAGATAAAAGAAACAAATTAAGTGCCGAATAGAAGCCACATAAAATAGATAGACAACTGCTTCTGTTAGATGTAGTCAATAATCGGTTTCACAGTAAGTTTTCCATGAAACATATAGCAACTTTTCTCACAAACGTGGTGGTATTAATATGAAGAGATTTTAATCATTGTACCTGAGATAAGGAGAGAAGAGAAGGCATATGGTGGTGGTTATGTGCTCAACTGAATATACTTTTTCATACGAGAAAGCTTGATCAACAAGTTTAACTCTAAGCGTGCTTAAAAGCAGACCAAGAAGAACGACAATGCATGACAACATAAGAGCTAAAGGCCAGTTCTTCATTAAACAATTTAAGCTCATCCAAATAGTTTAAGCTCATCCAAATAAGCTAATTCAAATAGTTTAAGCTCATCCAAATAAGCTAATTCAAACAGTTTAAGCTCATCCAAATAAGCTAATTCAAACACTTTAAATAAGCTAATTCAAACAGTTTAAGCTCATCCAAATAAGCTAATTCAAACACTCCCATATTCCAAATAAGCTCATCCAAATAACAGTTTAAGCTCATCCAAATAAGCTAATTCAAACACTCCCATAATCCACCAGTCCTATGCAAACAAATAGGGCTTTTAACAATTGTGGAAAAACTCCCTAAATAATTAAAATTAATTAAACAATTGTGGAAAAACCCTAATAAAATTATAATAAAACACATAAACACCTTACCAGTTCTTCATCTTCGATTGTTTCTTTTTCTTTAATCTGTTATTCCATACAGCAATTAAAGTGTTTGGCCAATGAATCATAATCACGATGCTTCAATGAAATCATCACGAAGTTCTTGTTAAATTCACCCTTGGATGGAATCAAGGACTGCTGTTAATCTGATGATAGATATTATATATGGAGGTGTGTCAACTATGGTTTATGTGAGTAGTGGGAAAAAAATTAGTGGAGGGAAAAAATAGCTGTGAGTAGAGGGAAAAAATAAGTCGCGGGAAAAAGTAGTGTGTTTTTGGGTCTGCTCATAGGGCGGTTGGTAAAAAAATCTTAACATTGGACACATGTCACGATCTTAATGGAGTTGAGTAAAAAAAAGAAGGTCGGGGTCTGTATTTGGAATTTTTTTTCCAAAAAGTGGATTTGATAAAAATCTCTTGGTCTCTTTAAGTCATTGGCCCTAAAAAAAATACACCCCCAACAATAACTCAACCTTAATTCAACTTTTCATATATTTTCAATTTTAATCCTAAACTAAAACTAATACTTCATTTTTTTAAAAACCATAACATTAATTCTTAAAATATATTACATTACGAAAAAACAACAATACATTACGAAATTAAAAATACAATACGAAATTAAAAAAAATACATTACGAAATAAAAATACAAAGCATTACGAAATAAAAAGACATAAAAAAACATTACACCGAGGAGACATTTATTCATTCCGTACGCTTTGGCAACCCGTATTTTTCAATGATACGGTCCTTTTCCATATTGACCAGCGTAACGTAGTAGGGATCTTTTCCGGTAGTGTCGAGCAACAAAAATTCAAAGTCCCTAGCCCGTATTGCTGATAATTGGTTTTCAGCGGTTGCTTTGTAAGCCAAGGATGCATCTTCACATTTAGCCCGATACTCCTCGCGCAAAGCGTCCCCGAATTGGGCAGACGAAACAGATCCTCCGGTACTCGCACCCCTGGTGCTTGTCGTTGTCTCAAATTTTTTTTCTTCGCAGCCCGCTTTTTTCCCATCGGCCGTGGTTGTGCATCATGACCAAACAACGCCTCGTTTGCTTGGCTTTGGACATCACCGGTTAAATCAACCGTCTCCGGTGCGTCCCATTTCTTATGAGTGCGCAAAACACCCCAAGCCTCCTCATTATTAAACGACGATTTTTTGCTCTCAATACGGTACATTTCCTTGGCATGTGTGAGGATATCCATGTCATTTTCCCCACTTTTTTGATCGCGTTCGGCACGTTTGAAACACGCGTTGAACTTTGAGCAATCACGGTTCAACGTTCGCCACTTCGATTGTATCATATCTTTGCCGCGTTTATGATGATTAATTTTATTGAACTCATTAATAATCTGCTTCCAAAACGAATCTTTGGCTTGGGAACGACCGACTAGTTCGTCCTCACTTGCGGCAACCCAACACGTTGCAAGTAATTTTTCTTCACTTGCGGTCCAACGTTCATGCTTGTTGCCCCCTGCTTCGATTTCGTCATCTTCGGTCATTGGTTCTTTGTTTTTTTTAAACTTTCGTTTAATACGATCTTTGGTTTTTTTTGGAGGAGACGTAGGTGTTTCGGGAACTTCGTTAGTTTCCGTTTGGGATTGTTGGGATTGTTGAGTGAATTGGAGATTTTGAAAATTGGTGTTTAAGGTGTTTTGTTGTTGGGATTCTTGCCAAAATCTTAAAGCTTCATGTTGTTCGTAAACGTCCTGACTCGACATACCGAATAGGTTTGGATTCTCCAAATTCGGATACGGATTCGGATTGGATGATGAACCCGCGTATGGGTTCCCCCACCCACCGAGGAGGTTCGTAAACGAGTTAAGATTGTTGTCGTTGCCTTGAGACTTATTTATTATTATTATTATTACTCCCTCCGTCCCAAAATATAAGTCCAGTTTGACTTTTTGAATTAAACTTTGACATTAAATATTTTTCTTTGTATTATATAATATTTGATGCAAAATATATAAATTGTTAGTGTTTTATACGTATTTTCATTTGGTATAATTTTCATCAAGTGATATATAATACAAACAAAAATATTTAAAGTCAAAGTTCGATTCAAAAAGTCAAACTGGACTTATATTTTGGGACGGAGGTATTATTATTATTATTATTATTATTATTATTGTTATTATTATTATTATTATTATTATTATTATTATTATTATTATTATTATTATTATTATTATTATTATTATTATTATTATTATTATTATTATTATTATTTTGGATATTAGAAGTTGTAGGATAGAAGATATTGAGTAGTGAAAGTGTGGGAAAATAAAGTATGGTAAATGGGTATTTATATTGTTTGAAAAAAGGTTTTGGAAAATGTTGTTGTTGTTGTTGTTGTTGTTGTTGTTGTTTTTTTTTTTTTTTTTTTTTTTTTTTTTTTTTTTTTTTTTTCACAAGTTTACGTTAATTTCCGTTAGGGTAGGGGGGGGGGGGGGGGGGGGTTAAATGTAATTTTTTTTTTAAAAACTAGCCGTTTGTGGCAAATGGGAAGGGGGCAGTGTGATTTTTTTTTTTTTTTTTTTTTTTTTTTTTTTTTAATCCAAACATGGCCCTTTAACATTGTGTTAAGCCACTAACGTGACACGTTAACGCCATGTTAACGTAGGAGGTCACATTGGTTAACGCAGGGTTAACGCGCGTTAAATGGTCTTAACGTGACCTCCCACGTTACCAATGTGTATGCTCTAATAGTGTGTATTGTGGAAGCCAACGACCAAAGCTAAACTATGAAAATTAGTCAAATACAATACAGGAAAACATATTAGCAACTCAACATCGATAGATTATCAAAATCATTTTCAATAAATAATTCAGTGATCGGCCAGTTAAACTTGTATGAATACATAACTTCAAATTTTTGTTCAACGGTAATTCTTAACAACGATTTCTGCAAACTGTGATACATGCGGAAATCCTAAAATAGTTCTTTCGATCTCTGACTCTTCATCCTTATGAATAGATTCGTCCATGAATATCTCCACCCCCATGAGCACTGGTGCCTTGGACACAATAAGCTTTACAAACTCCTGTTAGACTTATCTCTTTGACTAATGTGGCCTTGACCATTTAGATCCTTAACTATGCCCTAATGACAATATGTACCCTAACTAACAATTGACAGTTATTTGATGGAAATAACTGTCATAACAATAAAACATCGGGAAGTGGTCATTTTTCCTGTATCTTGTCAATTCATTATTCTCTCAATCAAAACACCAATAACTCCTGAGAGAAATCCCTCCATCAGATTATTGACATCACTACCGGAATCGACTAATCCTAACGCGATGGCTTCATCATCTAATCATAATCATCAGTCGGTTCTATCATCAAGTAAGTTTATTTTCATGTTCTTGATATATGATTACATGAGATTGATCCTTTATGTGTTTAATTAATTCAACATGTGGTATCAAGAGCAATTTAAATTTCATGTATCATATTTAAACCCTATTTAAACCCTAATTAAATTTCATGTATCAATTTAAATTTCACATGATTCAACTATCCTGCCTTTGTTAGATGTCTGCATAATACCAGTGGACCGTGATTAAGGAAGTATCAAGAATCCATTTTTTTTCCCTAAACTTCTTGAATCTGTTAAATGGTAACTTATATGTTAATATTGATAATCACTCCAACGATTGGTTATTTACATTAATATACAAGTTTATTCATGCAATGTTATGAAATTGTTCATGTTATCACTCAATGAACCCAACGGCTATTTGTATGATAACTTAAACAATGAAATATATATATTAGCATAATTAACACATATGTTACGTTTCTGCCCAACGGTGATATGTGATATATGTGCATGCTTAGCCTAGTTAAAGATGATTAATGGTTTAATTGTTAACTAAACCAACGTGAAGTTAATAATTAGGCACAACATCTTTATACCTATTATTTTGGTGTTCATGATAGGTTTATGTTTTTCTGATATGCTTTACATATATATCCCATTAATTCCTTTAGTTTTTATCTGAGCATACATTTAATTTTCATTCTATGTCAGCATCTACCTTAACTTCCAATACGGGTTACTTGTCCGGAATTGAACCCTTAACTGGTACTAACTTCTCAACATGGAGAGATCAAGTGAAACTTACTCTCGGAGTAATGGACCTCGATCATGCGCTTCGTACTGATCCTCCTGCTGCACTTACTGCTGAAAGTACAGCAGATCAAAAGCGTGCTTATGACCAGTGGGAGCGATCTAACCGTATGTCTCTTATGATCATTAAGAACTCCATATCCGTTGCCATTCGAGGAGCCATTCATGACTCTGAGAATGCAAAAGAGTACTTAAGCTCCGTGGAGGAACAATTTAAAGGGACTTCAAAAGCCCATGCAAGCACTTTGATTCTCAAAATGTTGACTACCAAGTATGACGGGGTTAGTGGTGTACGTGAGCACATAATGATGATGAGCGATATGGCAAACAAACTGAAAGGCATGGACATGGAAATCAGTGAAGGTTTTTTAGTTCATTTCATTATGACATCTCTCCCTATGCAATTTGGTCCTTTCAAGATCAATTATAATACGCAAAAGGAGAAATGGAAAATGAGCGAACTGATTGCCATGTGTGTGCAAGAGGAAGAACGCCTCAAAGTTGAAAAGCCTGATGTCGTTCATGTTGCTACCACTAACACCAATAAGAGAAAGGGCTCATGGAAGGGCAAAGGTTCAAGTGGAGATAATTCTACTCCAAATAAAGTCCAGAAAATGGGTGCAAGTACTAGCTCATTCCATGGCGATCCAAAATGTAAATTTTGCCATAAGAAAGGGCATACTCAAAAGGATTGTCCAAAATTCAAGGAATAGTTAGCAAAGAAAGGTATATTTGAATCTTTTATGATTAATGAATCCTTTAATATAAATGTCCCTATTAATTCATGGTGGATTGACTCTGGATCCATGGTACACATTGCTAATTCTTTATAGGGATTCCGTACAATCCGGAGATTGGAAAGAAACCAACGAACGGTTAAAGTCAGGAATGGAGTTGATTTGAACGTAGAAGCTGTTGGGACCCTTTCATTAATATTGGAGGGTGGCTTTTGTTTAAATCTTTATGGCACTCTTTATGTACCGAGCATGACTCGAAACTTAATATCTGTATCTAAACTAATTATTGATGATTTTATATTTACGTTTGGATACAATAAAGTATATATTAGTTTAAATTCCCGTGTTGTTGGATATGGTTGTCTAGAGGGAAACCTCTTCAAGTTATGTTTAGATAATCAATTTTCGGAATCTCTATTATCATTTAACGTTAATGAGAATGTGAATCAAAATAAGAGAAAACAAGATCAAGAAACTTCATCAATGTTATGGCATCAACGTTTAGGCCATATTTCACGAGACAGAATGACTAGACTTGTGAAAGATGAAGTTTTACCCCATCTTGATTTCTTTGATTTTGAAAAATGTGTAGAATGCATAAAAGGAAAAATGACCAAAGGAAATAAGAAAGGTTCCACATTAAGTACCGGATTATTAGAACTAATCCATACTGATATATGTGGACCTTTTCCTTCGGGCATTGGTGGTCATAAATCATTCATTACCTTCATTGACGATTACTCACGTTACATGTACCTGTTCTTAATTAATGGAAAATCCGAATCACTTGAAATGTTTAAAACATTTAAAGCGGAAGTTGAAAATCAACTTGACCGAAAAATTAAAGTAGTGAGATCGGATAGGGGAGGTGAATATTATGGAAGACATACAGATGTTGGTCAAGCTCCTGATCTTTCTTCGACTTTTGCAAAGATCATGGGATTATTAACCAATATACCATGCCGGGTACCCCTCAGCAAAATGGTGTAGCTGATTGGAGAAATCGCACCCTTATGGACATGGTTCGTAGTATGTTGGCAAATTCGAATCTTCCTGAATTTCTTTGGACTGAGGCATTGAAAACGGCTGTCTACATCCTTAACAGAGTTCCCTCTAAATCTGTTCCAAAAACACCATATGAAATTTGGACGGGAAGAAAACCTAGCTTACGATATTTAAGGGTTTGGGGATGTCCAGCCGAAGCTAAGTTATACAATCCTCAATCACAAAAACTGGACTTGAAAACCATTAGTTGCTTTTTCATTGGATACCCAGAACGATCAAAGGGTTACCGATTTTATTGCCCATCTCATAGTACCAGAATTGTCGAGACACGCCACACAGAGTTTCTTGAGAATTCTAACAACAGTGGGAGCGGTTCATTTAGAAGAATTGAACTACAAGAGGCTCGAGATGAGACACCAATAATTCATGTGCCCATCCCGATTAATGTGCCACTTGACACCTCGAATGATCACTTAATTGCTCAAGATCATCCAAATAATGTCGAGAAAAATGAACCTAACCCCGAAATTAATGTTGAACCACAAGAAACTCAACAACTTTTGCGTAGGTCACAACGACATAGGTAGCCCACAAACTTTGACGATTACTACACCTATTTGAATGAGGCTGATTTTGACTTAGGGAAATGCAATGACCCTGAATCATATGAGGATGCCATTAATTGTGACCAATCAGCTCATTGGAGGGAAGCAATGAATGATAAGCTAAACTCAAGGAGCAAAAACAACGTTTGGGAACTTGCTAAATTACCAAAGGGTGCAAAACCCGTTGGATGCAAGTGGGTCTTTAAGACCAAACTTGACCCAAACGGAAATATTGAGCGATACAAAGCTCGTTTGGTTGCAAAAGGGTATACTCAAAAGGAGGGCATTGATTATAAAGAAACATTTTCTCCAGTATCGAGAAAAGACTCCCTAAGAATCGTAATGGCCCTTGTAGTTCATTTTGACTTGGAGCTACATCAAATGGACGTCAAAACGGCATTTCTTAACGGAGATTTACATGAAGATGTGTTCATGGCCCAACCACAAGGTTTTAAATCTAAAGGCCAAGAACATTTAGTTTGTAAACTCAAGAAATCTATTTATGGGCTTAAGCAAGCATCCCGTTAATGGTATTTAAAATTTGATGAAGTAATGAAGAAACACAACTTCATCAAGAATCTGGTAGAACAGTGTGTATACCTCAAGATGAGTGGGAGCAACTTTATTATACTTGTGCTTTATGTTGATGATATCCTTTTAGCAAGTAATAATATTGATTTGTTGCATGAGTCAAAATGGTTTCTTTCTAGAAACTTTGACATGAAAGATCTTGGTGAAGCTTCGTATGTAATTGGAATTGAAATTCACCGAGATCGAGCCAATGGGACATTAGGATTGTCCCAAAAGGCATATATTGAACGCGTACTCAATAGGTTCAATATGCAACATTGCTCCCCCACGGTCGCTCCCATAATTAAGGGTGATGTTTTCAGGTCTCATCAATGTCCGAAAACTGAGGTTGAACATGAGGAAATGAAGCGAATTCCTTATGCTTCCGTAGTAGGAAGCTTAACGTATGCTCAAGTTTGTACTCGACCAGATATCGCTTTTATATGTGGCATGTTAGGCAGGTTTCAATCTAATCCTGGCCTACATCACTGGAAAGCTGCTAAGAAAGTATTGCGATATCTTCAAGGAACGAAGGAGTACAAATTAACTTACACTAGATCCGACAATCTTGAAGTTATTGGATACTCGGATTCAGACTTTGCGAAATGCAAAGACTCTAGTAGGTCAACTTTGGGATATATTTTCATGCTGTCAGGTGGGCCTATTTCTTGGAAGAGTAAAAAACAAGTGCTAACGACGACCTCAACAATGATGGCTGAGTATGTTTCCGTTTATAATGCGACATGCCATGCAATGTTGTTGAGAAATTTGATCACTGGACTCAAAATTGTTAACTCCATCTCAAGGCCAATAAAGATTTACTGCGATAATAGCGCAACTGTGAACTTCTCGAATAGTAATAGTTCAACTGGAGCTGGTTTATACCTCGATACAAAGTACTTATTCGTACGTGAAAGAGTGGAGGAACAACGTATATGTATCGAGCACATTAGAACTCATGAAATGCTTGCGGATCCGCTAACTAAAGGTCTACCACCGAAAGTATTTCAAGGCCATGTTGCTAGAATGGGTTTACGTCAAGACCTTACATAATGTGTTGTAGTTAATGAACTATTTCATGATTATGTTTAACTTCAAAACAAGCGTTTTAAGATAATATCCATCACTATAATGTCTAGTTTGTCTATATTTATTTTTAATTGTGTACACTTATGTTTTATTATAGATAGACGTATTTGTACCACGTTACTCTTTTGTCATTTTGGCTTAATGAAATCATATATTTCATATTAGTACCATTAGTATAATTGATGGGGGTCCCGTGTCAAACGCGACACGTTAGGCTGTATCTTTTTGCTTTGGTGGTATTATGAAATTATGGTAATTCACATAAACTTGTAATTGGCCAATATAACTTTTCAGGTTTATGTATATATGAATAAATAGTCTTACGGCCAAGTGGGAGAATGTTAGACTTATCCTTTTGACTAATGTGGCCTTGACCATTTAGATCCTTAACTATGCCCTAATGACAATATGTACCCTAACTAACAATTGACAGTTATTTGATGGAAATAACTTTCATAACAATAAAACATCAGGAAGTGGTCATTTTTCCTGTATCTTGTCAATTCATTATTCTCTCAATCAAAACACCAATAACTCTTGAGAAAAATCCCTCTATCAGAGTATTGACATCACTACCGGAATCGACTAATCCTAACGCGATGGCTTCATCATCTAATCATAATCATCAGTCGGTTCTATCATCAAGTAAGCTTATTTTCATGTTCTTGATATATGATTACATGAGATTGATCCTTTATGTGTTTAATTAATTCAACAACTCCATCTCATGTTGCAAGTTGGCTAAACCTCTAATCTCTAATACATTTAATTGTTCCAGCCAAATATCCAAACAATGTTCCAGTGCATCTGACCCTATCTCAGAGTCCTCAGCCATCTCCAAGGCAAAATATTTACTGTTATGAATCTGCAGCAAGTATTGGTATTTTTTTGTCAATGTAATTACCTATTAGAAACAAAAAAAGAGTGGTTTAGATTAAGGATGTTTACAGATAGCCTGAGTATTTCCAAGTTTGGGGAGCTTCTTATCATAAACAAAATAAACTTCAACCCATAATTGTCATGGAGCATCATACGTGTTACCAAAATGCCTCAAAGGTGCTTTAATGCAGTTGAAAGCTTTGGTGGTACATAAGAATACTTATATCATAGTCAAAACAAAGTTAGCAACAAAAATTTATTTTCTTTCAAATTGAATCAAATAGAAACCATGTGTATAAAAATTCCCTTAATTATTTTTCGAGAAATAGACAGAAACTCAATGACAGGTAAACACTTGAATAGCTCAATAATGTTGATACCTTTTTTGTCCAAAAACTGCACACAACACGTTTCAATATTCAGATAAGTAATATAGTCTGCACACAGCAGCCTAGATAATGGAAACCCATAATGATCATCTTTAAATAAAATAGTACATACCAGAACTATAATTTGAAGTGCCGGACAATTGGCTAACAGATGTAAAAGCGTTTCTTTAGAGATGCAAACACTACTCAAGGATAAGATGTTAAGGCAACCAAATCCGTCAAATGTTGGAACAAGCTTTAAAGTACAGTTTTCTATACGTAGGTCTGTCAAATGACGCAACAAAAAGATAGATCTGGGTAACTCATACTCGTTGTACCCAAAATCAATTGTAATTTCGAATGTAAATTTCTCGACAGTGCTGTTGCTCCTCGACAAAAGAATTATTATTTGTTCGATTTCTACACATTCGTCATCTGGCTCTGTCATTGAAAAGCTAAACTCAAGGATTGGACCTTGGTGCCTTAACAGAACTTGGTGTATAGCAAAGAACTGTTTGCACCTCCTCATCAACTATTTCTTTTCACTTGACCAATCTCCAAACAATTGCTCCAATACAGACAGCTGATTTTCATCAATCATCTGATCCAAATCAAACACAAGTTTAGGAATTTTGGTCCAATTGTACCTCCAATCCTTAGAGAGGGTACTTGTCCTCACTGCATCTTTAATCGATACAAGACATAGGATGTTTTCTATGGTGCTCGAAGGACGGTTGCTGATTCTATCCAAAGTCGGACATTTAGTTTTATACTGGCGTTTATCTTTAGCTTTAGCTTTACCTTTCATCTTAAAGTGTGGTTTGGACAATGCTGCAAAACCCAATGACTATAAAAAAAACAGTGTTTACAATATACAAAATAAGTTTGATACAACGACATTAAGAAAATATCCGTGCTACATGCTTAGCTTAGCTTAGCTTAGCGCAACTGATCGATATAAATTTTTTAATTAAATAATATAAAGACGTAGCAGCAAATATGTTACGGCATGGGTAGCGAAAGGCGGAAGAATGGTGTTGTGTTATGTCCAAGGTAGTGGAAGACGGAAGAGGAAAAAGGTGTTGGTTGTGGTAACGGAAGGCATGAGAACTACGGGAGTGGAAGATATGACTAGGATTAGGATTAGGATATGGGATCCCGGAATCAAGAGAATTTTTCAAGACAACACCTTGAGGACAAGGTGATTTCGAAGGAGTGGGGAATGATACGCCCCGGGCTTATGTCATCTCATATTTATTTAGGATATGTCTTTGTGTCGTATTAGGAAAGTGTCATTCTTTAGATATGTTTTTATGTTTGGCTTGTTTTACAAGCTAGTGTTATTCGGTTATATATACCGAATCATTATTATGAATGAATCAATCAAGTTTGTCAAGTAATTCTCTAGTCTTCTTCTCTAATATTCTTAAGGAGCTCGCACAAGCTAAAAGTGGTGCCTTATCCCGATACAACCTCTAACCGGGTCGTATCAATTGGTGCTTTCATTGAGAGCTCTCGTTGAGAGGGTTTTTGATTAGGCTTCCAATCACACACACACACACACACCAAAAAAAAGGTTACTGTTCATCAGGTACTATTCACGAGTACTGTTCATTGGCACTATTCATCAGATTTTTTTTGTTCTTCCGAGTTATTATTCATGGAATCTGGCGGCAGCGATCAGGACGCGGAATATGCACTATCTAAGCTCTTGTAAATGGGTACCGTGGCTGAATATCAGAGTGGGTTTGTGGTACATGCAAATCAAGTAACATGGATCTCTGAATCTTTACTTATATCGTTTTATATCTCCGGACTTAAACTAGATCTACAATGTTTACTCTTACGGTCAAATCACAAAACTCTAGACGAAGCTTTTTCATTGACCCGTGCGGCGGAAACACGCTTCGCGAACCTAGATATTTGGGAATTTTTGAGGTCTCATCCTTTAACTTTGGGAGAAGACTTCTTCAAAGCTCGTATCACCGAGGGTCATTTTGAGACAATTGCAAAGGAAGAGAAAGAGCACATCATTGAAAAGAAAATAGATGTCATTCTACCATTAGAGGGTGAATTTGCTTCACCTAAGGCTGAAGGGTCATTGTATACTGATGATTATATTGGAGATGAAGAGCTTGTGGGTGGTGGCGAAGCACTTAAGATTGGCGATAATGAGTTGAATAGAGTGATATCGACACTTAAGGATGGAGGTGGTGAATTTGATAGTCGTTTGGATGAAATAAATTTGAATTTAAGCAAGGAATTAGCAGACTCTCAATCTG
>JARVZY010007126.1:0-24326 GCA_030686995.1 Artemisia argyi | reverse complement strand
GTATGAACTGAACTCTTCAAGAGCATCTTTAAAAACTCCAACAGATGTAGTGTCACCATGGCACATGACAAATAAGTCATCTGCAAAACAAACATGAGTAAGCTTCATGTCTTTGCATCCAAAATGGTACTGAAATTTACCACTTTTGTTGATCTTTCTTTTAAGAACCAATGTAAAAATCTCCATTATCAAAGTGAATAAGTAAGGAGACATGGGGTCTCCTTGTCTGGGGCCTCTAGCACCCTTAAAATACCCCACTCTACTCCCATTCACATTGATAGAAAATGCTTTGTAGATACACATTGCATCACCCACTCAACCATCTTGTTATGAAAACCAAATCCAATCAAAATTCTTCTCAAGAACCTCCAATTCACAGTATCATAGGCTTTTTGTATATCAATTTTGAGAGCAACTCTTTTTGGACCATTTTTCCTATTATAACCCTTCATGATCTCCTGAGTAAGCAAAATATTATCTTGAATCTGCCTTCCAGGAATGAAAGCACTCTGATTATTGCCTACCAAAGTACTCAAAACAGGTTTAATTCTGTTAGTTAGCACTTTACTTATACATTTGTAGAGGACATTGCAACATGCAATAGGCCTAAAATCAGTAACTTTACTAGGGGTTTGTATCTTTGGGATTAAAGAGATCAATGTAGCATTCAACTCCTTAAGCATCTGCCCTTTATCAAAAAAACTCTTTGACTGCACAACAAATATCATGTCCTATAGTCCCCCAGGCTTTTTTGAAAAAAGTATAAGAGAAACCATCAGGTCCAGGAGCTTTTCCATCATCAATGTCAAAGATACCTTTCTTAATTTCATCCTCAGTAACATCTCTAATCATATTCTCAGCTGCATCATTGCTCAACTTATTGCTAAATAGATCCAATTCATCCAA
Organism: Artemisia argyi; assembly: GCA_030686995.1. Taxonomy (NCBI): domain Eukaryota; kingdom Viridiplantae; phylum Streptophyta; class Magnoliopsida; order Asterales; family Asteraceae; genus Artemisia; species Artemisia argyi. The sequence goes on along the minus strand of JARVZY010007126.1, from coordinate 23,420 downwards.
TTCTGTCACTTGATATTCATTCCCCCAAAAAGTCTTCAAAATGTTTAACCCTTCATGTAACTCACCTTCATTGTCATAAACACTGTGAATTTTGCTTCTGTTTGCTCTACCTTTAAGTACTTGATGAAAAAAAATTGTGTTTTTGTCCCCTTCACATAACCATTGAATTTTAGCCTGTTGGTACAAAAACTTCTCTTCATCTGATTGTGCTTCAAGAAATTCTTCTAACACCTCAGCTTCTTTTATCCTTAACATTTTGTCATGAGGATCCACATCAATTTTTGTCTGCACATCCTTTAATTGCTCTCTAAGATTAATTACTCTCTCATAAACACTTCCTTTTCCCAACTCAATCTTTTCAAAGGTTGTTTCAACTTTCTCATCTTCTTAACCACTTGGAACATATGCACTCCTTCCACATTAGTCTCCCAAACAATCTTTTTTGTCAGCAGTAAAATTAGCAAATCTAAATGCCTTCATTTGTTTTCTAGCAATTGTAGGACTACACAATATTGCAGGGCTGTGGTCAGATATAATATATGGTAAGAATGTAGCATGACATTGAGGATACCTAGCAATGAATTCATTGTTGGCCATAACTCTATCCAGTTTCTTCAAAATCTCTGTTTGATTGCCTATTTTCACTTTGTGTAAATTCTTTGTCCATGTAAAATGAAGACCAGATCTACATATATCCCCAACTTCAATAAGATTTATGCACTTTTGAAAATCATGCATATCAGCTGTCATATTAGAACCACCACATGAATGTTCAGCAGGGCTAAGAGTCACATTCATGTCCCCTGCTATACCCCAAGGCAAACCATTCACCACACTTTTATCTCTGGCCAAATTATCCCATAATTCTTTTCTCTCTACACCAGAGTTAGCAGCATATACAAAAGTAAAGTAACATTTGAAATCATACTTAGAAGCTTGAATAACACAAAAGATAGTCTGACTTGTCTTGTGAATGATCTGGATATGAACTTCATCACCATCCCATCCTAAAACAATTATGCATCCTTTGGAGCAATGTATCATATTAGAATCCCACTCCCAATTACCAAATACTTTGCCACAAGCTTTCTGTAATTTTGTACTTTTAAGCCTAGTTTCTAACACAGCACAAACCTTCAAATTCCCATACCCCTTATATTCCAAATACCAAATTTTAACTCCATACTAATTATAAGCAAGTACCTTCTTTCCCCTTCCATTCACCTCCACATCATTCATAATTTTTGCCATACCATTTGATACTTCTTCAACATCTTCAATTATGACTGTATCTTTCTCATTCTTTTGGTTTTTCATCCTCTTATCAATTTCCTGTTACTTATCTCCAGGGTCATCTTCAGGTAGAGAACTCAGCACAGCATATTGATGCTAGACCTTCTCATATTCTCCACTCCCTTTTCCTTTTCATTCCCTTGTTTACTAGTTCCAACACCTCCATTCTTCTCCTTCTCATTCACCACATTCTCCCTTTGTTTTTTCCTATATTCTTGCCTTGCAAATTGCACATTTCCCATTTTCTGTTTTCTCACACCTTCCTCAATCTGTTCATGTGCTATTCTATTATTCTTATGCTCTATTCCATTCCTATAAAAGATGTTTTGGTAGTTTTGATTTTTGTTAAAACCTTTTCTACCTTGAATTTCCCATTCAACCTTCTCCTCTTTACTATTATTCTTCTTATTCTCCTTTCCTACATTAGCTTTTTCTTTAGCTTCCTTCTCCACTTCCTCTGTACTTTTAGGCCTCTTGCAACAATCTATGAAATTATGACCAAACACTTTGCAATGCTCACATACTTGTGGTATCCAATCATAAACAACTTGCACTGTTTTAGATCCTTTAACACACTTGTTTTTATCTCTATACTGAATCTCAATACTCTTTCTCAAACCCTTTTCAGCCTGTATTTCAACTAGCACTCTAGCATAGCCTAGGTTTCCCATCCCCTTATGACACATAGCTGCAGTCATATTATCCATAAGAATAGGTATACCTATACTACTTGCTAAAGCACTAATACCTTCTACACTCCATGCCTCTAAAGGTATATCCACCATTTTAACCCAGACAGACAGCTTACTTGGTTCTATCTTCTGCATGTGCATATCAGGACTCCACTTTTGTACAAATAGAGGTTTGTTATTCACCATCCAGGGTCCACATTCCAATACAGCATCCATTCCTTCCTTGTTTTTGAATTTAAACAGAAATTGACCATTATTGTGTACTGATTGGCCTCAAATAGTCAGATAATTATTGGTCAACCACTTGTGAATGGTCAAGTATAATAGTCAAACAGCTGAGGCAAATGCTTCCGTGGAATACAGTGTTTCCCCGGGTCGTAATGTCCCAACGAGGTGTGCGATGTTTTATTAAAAACGAATCTGTGATCGAGTGAATGTGAACAGGAAAGGGTATAAAGTGTGTGTGTGTGTGTGTGATTACCTAGGGTTTTATAACTTAAAATTACTTAAATAAAATATCTTAACGATTACGTGAAACCTAGATATCTAAAAACGTATAAACGTAAACTAAATTAAAAATCAGACGCGACTGCGTACTGAGAAAAAGGTGAGTTTTAAGAAAAATACACTACAGGGGTTAAAAATGAAAATTCTATAAACTTAAACTTAAAATAAAATTAAATTAAAAAGAAAACTATTTTTTAGATTATTTTATTATTTATTATTAATTATTTAATTAAAAACTATTTAACTATTTAATTAAAACTAATTTATATCAAACTAAAAATTATAAATACTACAAATTAAACTAAAAACTTATAAAAATAATTTTTAAACTTAAATTAGAACTTGAAGAAATTATAAAAAATAAAAATAAATGTTTTTGTCTTTTTATAGATTTTCTATTAATTAAAAACTATTTATATTAATTATACTAATTAAACTATTTTAAATTACAAATAATACTAAAATGACTTAGAAAATTATGAAAAAATTTATAAAACTATATTATAACATATAAAAGCTATAAAAAATATAAAAACTAGGTCTTGCTTTATAAAAACTATTTATGCTATTTAAAACTTATTTATTAATTAATTATTAATAAAACTAATTTTAATTATAATAAATACTAAATTACAAAACAAAAATCTGAGAAAATTATTAAAAATACTTTAACCTAAAAGGAAATTAATAAAAATATAAAAACACAACTTACTTAATAAAATTATAAAAATGAAAATTAAAATTAAATTATATTAAATAGAAACTATCACTTATTTTTATATTTTTTTTTCTGGAATTTTCTTTTACAAAACTAATTTATATCTAAAAACAAGCAACTTTTGTGAAAACAAATATTTTATAGCTTAAAAATAAGCACTGTGGAAGCTTATTACTTCCACAGTTGACTTTTGTTGACTGAAGTGGCAAATAAGCTCACAAGAGCTTATGTGGGACCCACTATGGATGAATCTGATTCTAATAAGTATGTTGGACTTGTCAAAGCTAAATTTAGCCAAATAAGCTCAGTAGATAAGCTGATAAGCACAAATAAGCAATTCCAAAACTCAATTTGAACTCAGAATGGGGACAGACTTGAGGGCTTATTTCAAGTGGGGTCCACTGAGATTCAGGTCAAACAAAAGGTCAATCTATAATCCCTGGTAGGAGGGGGGTTGTAAGAACCTAAGTATGAATGGTGGGGCCCACTGTGGTGGTCACAAAACACCACCAAAGGTGGTGGTGTAGGACTGGGTCTGATGCACAGGGCAATACCTTGCCCTGCAGCTGACTTAGAGGGTGAGTGGGGCCCAGATAAAAAATGCTAAAAATATAAACTAGGTGGGAACTTAAAGACAAGCTGGTAGACTATCACTAGGAACAAGTTTCAGACTTTAAAACCTATTACAAAAATCTACAAAAATCCTTGAAGATTTGAGAAAATCTGCGATGTGCACTTTGACTATTTAGTGAAACTTGCTAGTTTGACTTATATGAACTTCTGGCTTAATCTACTTACTGAATAAGATGTAATATGATATAGTAAGACTTAATTTATGTAATTATAACCAAGGATAAGCAAGTATGGCTGATATGGGGTTGTCAAGTCCACACAGTCAACTGTTTATGATGTTTGAGTGTGATTTTGACTTTCTAAACTAATGAGGTACCTATTTTATGACTGTTAAGACCTAATTAGACCTAAGCAAACATGTCAAAGTAAGAGTTGGCTACTGAATACCACAATTGCACAGCTTACACCCCTGTGCCAAACAACCCTATAACTAGACTGATTTTTGATTTTCACTACAATTGATTGTATAAGACCATGAGACTGATTCTAACAACTATAAGATGATTAACTAAGATCAAATGAACAATAATCAACCACACCACAAGCTTATAACTCAGAATTGTCAATTATGATTTTTCCACTGTGAGTTTTTCAATTTTTAGAACAAATGAATTCCTAAGAACAAGTGACTGAGTTTAACTAAGATTATAACTAATAAGCAATTCAGAAACCTAAAATTACCAAGGGCTAAGCTAATTAAGAACTCAAACAGTAAAAAGTAAAAATGGAAAATAAATGCTTACAAAGGAAATAAGCTGAGGAACAATGAACCATGGATCATAAACAATACCTAGTGTCCCCCATAGGACTCTAAACCATGAACAATCCAAATTTCACAACCAGCTCAGTCTCCTTCTTGATCTTCTTTTGATTTTCTATTTTTCACTATTTTTAAAGTATTTTTGTGATTACACTCTAAACTGAGTTTTTAGGATATCTAAAAGATTTAATAAGCTTTGTCAAGGCTTATGTGAGCTTATCAATTCAATACAGCAACAATAAACAACATACAAGCTTTGTGAGATTTTTGAAATTCAATAAAAATGCATAACTGAGATAACAATCTCAAACTTGAAATTTACTTGAATTAAAGAGTGAAATACATTAAACTAACTGAGAACAAGTGTTTGGAACTGAAAGTAACAACTAGAAACTATTCTACACTACCTACGATTAAATTAAGCTAACATTAAACTAATACTCTTTAACCACAGCTTCTTTTCTTCTTTATAGATATTTTCTGAGTTTTGTGGGACCCACTTGACCTTTCCCACCATCTGTGAGCCGTTGATAAGGTCTATCCAATCCCCACCGTTTAAATAAGAAACTTGGTGCCAAAGTTGTCTTTGGCCACTCTATATAACGTGGAGCGATTTTTAAGGGTTTAGAAGGTTGTGTGAGGTGGAGAGATTGCGTGGAGAGGTAGAGGGGTGAGGTGGAGATGAAACAGGCAAGGTGGAGGGTGGTTTTGGTGGTCTGTGTGGTGAGGGTGGTATTGGAAGAGAAGGGCGGTAAAGGGTGGTGGTCAAACAAGGGTTTGACCCGGTTTTTTATTAAGGGTGGACTGGGCTGGGTAGTGGGCTAGGAAATAGGATAGTGGGTGGGCTTGGTTTATTATTTGGATTTGGTTTAGATTTGGTTTATGTAATAATAAGGATCCGTTTGGTTTTTAGAAATTACACAAGGACCAAAAATGTAATTTGGTGAAAGTTTTAGGGGCTGGGTTTGGGATTTATCCATAGTTATCAAAAGGGTTTAAATTGTCACATGTGAATAGTATAAGGGTATTTTTGATATTTTTCATTTTTTAAATACCCGGGGACTAAAACTGACAAACTGCCAAACTTGAGGGACCAATTATATAATTTCACCAAACCTCACACCAAGGACCATTCCTGCAAAAGATTATTAGTACAAGGACCAAAATTGATTTTCTCAAAGTTTTTAACATCCCAGGGACCATTTATGTCAATATCCAAAGTATAGGGACTAAACTTGTAATTTTATGAAACTTTGCACCAAAGGACTAAATATGTAACTTTATGATTAAAAAGGACCTTTGATGACTTTTTCATGTTTTAATAATAACCAGGGACTAGTTTTGCCAATTTATGAAACTTGAGGGACTGAAACTGCCAATTATGCAAACTTTGTTCGTTTTTCATCTGTTTTTGCATATTTTGCATTTGAAACATATAAAACACACCTTTAAGATATTTTAAGTATTTTGATGCATATTTGAGTGTTTTTGTATGTTTTGGCAGTTCAGATTGGTATAAAATGATGAGTATTTAGACACTCATCATGTACTATATCCATGACTCCATACTTGCTCCACATCCTCCTAATATTGTACCTCAATTCACTAGGATTTATACTATAACCAACAAATTGTCCACATATTGTAAGGTTCCATCTCCCACTCCCTTTTTGCACAAGTACCTCATCAAACACAACAACTTCATTACCTAATTCATTAACTAAAGTAGGCACAAAATTGAGTTTATTAGGGATCTCATCCTTTCTTACCACTTTAGCATATGAATTAGCATTAGTATTCTTAGTAGAACTACCAGCTTCATCTTCCTGTATACTTTCCTTAACTACATTATCACTAACCTCAGGACTCTCCACATTCACCTTTTGTACCTCAGACGCAAGCTTATCACTAGCAACATTCTCACTAACCTCAGGACTCTCCACATTCACCTTTTGTACCTCAGACTCAAGCTTATCCCTAACCCCATTTCCACTATCATCTTTATTCTGTACATTCTTATCAGCAGTAACCTCCATCCTAGCCTGCTCACCCATGTTTATGCTATCTCCCCTCTCTAATTCACATGTTTTCCCTAACACACTTGTTTCCCCATTATTACTATTCACATACACCTCCTCATTATCATCAACATCATTTCCATTTCTCTTTTGCCCCAAACTACTTACAACATGATCTTCTAACCAAACCGGAGCCCTAGGATTCCGTTTTGATGTTCTTTGTTTCTTTTTATTCGTCATAACTACTAATAGCCAGAATCAATTACAATGAAATCAATATAGAAACAAATCATAGTGTAACAGGTTGAAATTCTAGGCAAAATTAAAAACAGAATTAGGAAATGAATTTTGGCACCAAATTAATGAATTTGGGGTTTTCTTCAAAACAAACCAAAAATCTAATTCAAACAGACAGTTAGATGCGGCATGACAAGAGGAATCTAATGATGGTTTCAGAATTGAATTTTGTTAAGTTGTTAGTGAGAAATTGAAGAAACAATGGTGATTTTTGAGTTGCGTGAAATTCGTGAATTGGTTAAGAGAGAAAACAAGAGAGAGAGAGTGTTGAAGTGAGTTCACATACAAATGTGTACAGACAGTTAATTATGTTATAAACAATGTACAACTACATAGTGCACAAAATAGAGTGTGCCGATAAAAATTAAGAGTGCGCGAATCAATTCTCTAATTTTAGTTTTATGACTTATTATAATAGTCGTGACATACGTGAGACCAAAGGGATATTGAAGTTAAGCTAATAAATTAGTTATGAGATGTAAGGGCACACTCATTTTACCTTATCTTGATACCATGTACGATAAAGAGCGATGGTCAAAGGGAAACGTCCTGGTTGAGGTCTGGCACAAGTGAGGAGCGAGGGTCGAGGGAAAGTCGTTGGGTCTGAGGGCAACACCCCAACCCAAATAAACATATTTTACTATCTAAACAAGTTACTCATTTTTTCGATAAAAAATCATGCATTATAACTAAATCGACACAACTTTTTTTTTACCAACCATTGTGTTTGTTCTCACCAACTTATTTTAAATGAAAATAACAGATTTCGATATGATTATTGGGATAAATGTGGTGTCTTCAATTCCAATAGAACACGTAACAACAATAAAACTCTATGTTATTGATCTAAAGCTCGTGCCTTAAAATTAGAGTGTCATTATGAATTATCCAGTTGTAGATTGCGTAAACCTGAGATGGGAAAAGGTTATGGGAGATCCAATTGAGGTTCATCGTATGCAAATGTTGTATGTGGAAAACATGCAAATATTAATAATATAGATCAGAAGAATGATCGAGTTGTAGATCTAAATGGGGAATGCTTGAATAAGATGGATGTCTCTACTATGGTTTTTGCATGTGTTAAAGAATTCCGTGCACTAACTAATATGAAGATAATTCTAATGAACGAAGGTTTTGATAGTGTATCTCTTAGATACCTCGGGGGACTGTAGATATCGGTGGAATGCCAATCTGTAGAGGCGTGTGAGAGATTTCAAAATCATGATGGAGTTAAATCGTGGTTTACATCTATTATTAAAACATCACACAAGTTTGTTATTAAGGAGAGGGTGGCATGGATTGATGTGGAAGGGATTCCTTTTCAAGCTTGGACGCAAAAAACATTTTCTAAGATTTCTGCTAGGTGGGGAGAACTCATATATACGGTGGATGCTAAAGGAACAAACATGTATAGTATTCGGCTGTGTATCAAGACTTATGTTGATACACTAATTGCCGAATCTTTTAAGGTTAATGCGGGGGGTTGTGTTACGAGGGTGCGAGCTAAAGAAATCACTGGGTGGGTCTTGGAATTTCTAGATGATACGTCTAAAGTGGAAGTGGATGAGGGTCAAAGAGATAACGAAGTGGAGTTGGGTGGTGAATCAAAAGGGGAGGTTAGTAGTTGGGACTATGACATGGAAGATGGAGCGGAGGAATCTATATTGCGTTCATCTACTCCTAATGATGATCCGTTTGAATTGGATGAATTAATAAAAAAAATCTGCATTTGCAAATGCAAAAGATGATAAGAGTGATCCTAATCCTAAATTCCCTCCTGGGTTCACACCTTCTGGTTCACAAAATCATTTTGTAGAGGAAGGGATCGAAAAACGGAAAATTCGGGTGATCGGGAGAGTATAAATGGGGAAGAGGTTTGTTTGGATGAAGAGGTAGCGGGTTGCAGTAATGGGAGTGGTTTACGATCTCAATCAAAGGTAGATGGTATGGGTAATATACAGGAAAGGGAATGCAGAGTATAAGTCACCAAAGATGACAAAACCTGATCAGGAATTTAATGAGGTAATTGAGTTTGGGCAGGCGATGGGGTATGTGATGAAGGGGTGTGAAAAGGACCTGAAGCGCATTATAGAAAGCATGGGAGGAACCGGTATAAAATAATGAAGATTTTATCATTGAATGTTCAAGGGATAGGGAGAAAGGATAAAAAGAAATGGGTTAAGGAATTATGTTTGAAGCATGACATTAAATTCTTAGCTCTTCATGAGACTAAAAAGGTTTCATTTAGCTGTTTAGGAGTTCGAGCTTTATAGGGAAATTCTTTTTTTGATTTTTCAATGGCATCGACAATGGGAAGTTTAGGAGGTATATTGTGTGTTTGGGATAAAGGCTCATTTAGGAAGACTCGAGAATTAGTAAGTCATAATTATGTGGCAGTGGAGGGTTATTGGCTATCGCCAAATACTCCCATATTAATTATATCTGTTTATGCTCCTCAAGATATGGGTGAAAAAAAAAAGAGTTGTGGAATCGGTTGGGGGATGTGATAAGAAAATGGAATGGTGAGGTAATTCTTATGGGGGATTTTAATGAAGTTAGGAATGCTCAAGAAAGATTTGGATCCATTTTCAACATTCATCAGGCAACTTTGTTTAACGATTTCATTACAAGTGCAGAGTTAGTGGATATTCCTTTAGAGGGATATATGTACACGTGGTCGGATAAGGTGGCATAAAAATGAGTAAAATAGACAGATTTCTGGTTTCTGAAGGATTGTTTGATGTTTTTCCTCACCTCTCAGGTATGATACTTACTCGTCATCTTTCTGATCATAGACCGTTACTGTTACAAGAATCGATCTCTGATTATGGTCCAACGCCTTTTCGAATGTTTCGATCGTGGTTTTTGGAATTGGACTTTTCTGATGTGGTTGAGGAGTCTTGGAAAAATGACCGAGTAGGGGATAATAATGCTATGGTCAGACTGAAGAACAAACTTAAATGTCTTAAAAAACGACTTCGGAGTTGGAATAAAACTAAAGTAGAAGAGCGCAATAAGCAGAAGAGAGATTAGAGTGACAAATTAGAGGAGATTGATAAAAGGCTTGATAGTGATCAAGGTCAGATGACGGATGTGGAGGATCGAGTTCATCTCACTAAATTGCTTTTGGATATAGATCGAAAGGAGACTATTGATTTAGCTCAAAAAGCTAAAATTAAGTGGGCGATTAAGGGGATGAAAATAGTAAATATTTTCATTGGATTATTAATAAATAACGTTGACATCTAGCTATTTGTGGGATTCTGATTGATGGGGAATGGGTAGAGGATCCAACTCGAGTGAAGTGTGAATTCTATAATCACTTTGTGAGTCAATTTGATGCTCCAAATTGGTTGCGACCTTAAACAGATATAGCTTTTCCTCGGAGTTTGGAGACTGAGCAGGTTATGGACTTAGAAGCTAATGTTACCATAGATGAGGTAAAAAGGGTTGTGTGGGAGTGCAGTAAATACAAAGCACCGGGTCCGGACGGGTTTACTTTCGATTTTTTTAAAAGGTTCTGGTATTTGGTAGGTGATGATGTCTTTGGTGCAATGAACGAGTTTTTCTGTTCAGGTACTTTTCCCAAAGGCTGTAATTCCTCATTCATTACATTGATACCTAAGGTTCATGACACAAAGATGGTAAATGATTTTCGTCCTATAAGCCTTATCGGGTGCCAATATAAAATCATCAGTAAGATTTTGGCAAATAGATTATCTTTTGTAATTGATAGTCTCGTGAGCATTGAACAATCCGCCTTTATTAAAGGAAGGCAAATTCTCGATGGTCTGTTTATTCTTAATGAGATGTTGTCATGGTGCAAGCAACATAAACAAAAGGCTATGATTCTAAAGATCGATTTACAGAAAGCGTATGATTCTGTTAGATGGGATTTTATTGATGACATTCTAGCTCGTTTTGGGTTTGGTGATCGATGGTGGAAGTGGATTCAAGGATGTTTTTCATCATGTAGGGGATCTGTGTTAGTAAATGGATCTCCAACTAATGAATTTCAATTCAATAGGGGATTGAGACAAGGGGATCCGTTGTCTCCTTTTTTGTTCCTTCTTGTCATGGAGAGTCTTCATATAGCATTCCAGAACATTATGGAGAAAGGTTTCTTCTTTCCTCTTCCGACCGGGAATTTTTTAACGGTAAATTTATCTCATTTATTTTATGCAGATGATGCCATATTCTTTGGAAGATGGTCGAGTTCTAACATTGGTGCCCTAGTTAAATTATTACAATATTTTCATTTGACATCTGGTTTAAATGTTAACTTTCACAAATCTTCGATTATGGGGTTAAATGTTTCGGTTGGAGAAGTTGAGGAGTTAGCCACTTGTATTGGATGTAAGGTTGTCAAGAACCCAGGTACATATCTTGGGGTCAAAGTTGGGGAGAATATGTCGAGAATTGAATCATGGCGGGAGGTGATCTCTAAAGTAACTAATAAATTGTCGACGTGGAAGGTAAAAACTCTTTCAGTGGGAGGTCGGTTGACTTTGTTAAAATCGGTGTTGGGTGCACTTCCAACCTACTACATGTCGATATATAAGGCTCCAAAGGTTGTGGTTACTTTCTTGGAATCGGTTCGTAACAAGTTCTTTTTAGGGGTAGACATTAATGAACGGAAAATGACTTGAATTAGTTGGAAGAAAGTGTTGGCCAATAGAAGTGATGGAGGTCTGGGAGTGAATAGCATATTTGCATTAAACCATGCATTGTTATTTAAATGGATTTGGAGGTTTTTATTTGATTCGCATGCTTTATGGGTTAGGGTCGTAAAAGCAATTCATGGGGAACAAGGATTAATAACATGTAACATTCGAAAGTCGTATCCAAATTCAGTGTGGGTAAATATTGTAAAGGCCGTTTCTAATCTTAAGGATCAAGGTGTGGATTTGTTGGCTTGTTGCAAAAGAAAGATTAGAGATGGCCAAAACACTACTTTCTGGACAGATATTTGGTATAAAGACAACTCCTTAAAGGATAGATTTCCAAGAGTGTATGCTTTGGAAACGGAGAAGTACGCTACCGTGGCTTTGAAGAAAGCTCAAGGAAATGGTACAACTTCGTTACGTCGAGCACCGAGAGGGGGCGTAGAAAGTGAGCAGTGGACAACGATGCAACATATGTTATCTTCAGTTTGTCTCTCCCCGATGGAGGATCGTTGGACGTGGACCTTGGAGGGGATGGGTAACTTCACTATGAAATCTGCTCGTGTGGCCATTGATAAAAAATTACTGATTTCGGACACTAAAGTTACCAGATGGAGTAAGTTAGTACCAATTAAAGTGAATGTTATGGGTTGGGGACTTTCGATTGATAAATTGCCAACTCGTGTGAATTTGGATGCTCGTGGCATTGATATTCCATCGGTTCTATGTCCTGTATGTGGGGAGTGTACTGAATCAACAAGCCATCTTTTCTTTGAGTGCTCATTTGTTTCTCAGATATATAACATGTTTGAAAGGTGGTGGGATATTCATATTCTGGAGACAAGGTGCTATCAACAATGGCTAGATTGGTTCTTGGCTCTTTGGCTAAATAAGGTGCAAAAACAGCTTTTTGGAAGCAACGTTCCTGTCGCTATGGTGGCATGTGTGGTGTCATAGAAATGCATGTGTGTTTGGAAAGGCGAGACCAAAGAACAATTTATTTTTTGATAAATTTGTAGCGCAGTCGTTTATGTGGGTCAATAGTAGATATAGATCCAAAATCTTGAGTTGGGTTGGTTGGCTTCAAAACCCATCTCTTCTTAGTTCGGATATGTAATTTCTTTTTATGTTTTTTCTAGCTTCTTGCTAATTTCAATAAAATCACTGTCGTTAAAAAATAATAATAATAATAATAATAATAATAATAATAATAATAATAAAAAAAACCTGAGACATATTGGGATGAAATTTTAAATGATTTTTGTATTTTTTTATTTAACGTATAAAAAGTTTAGTTTGTTTTAAAAATAGAAAATAAAATAAAATGATGGGTCTAAAATAAGATGGTGTTAACATGTTATTGCATGTTATGATAGAGGGGTGTTTTTGGGTGTTGGTGTTAAAAGTGCGGATTGTGATGTGGCTGTAAATTTTGGGTGTTAACAAGTTACTATATATGACGCTCTAACTTAACCAAAAACAATCTCTCTTAATCACTCAATTTATAGGACACTCTTTGACTCCATAGTTTTTAACTTTTTTTTTATTCAAATAAAATAACATTAGAAAATAAACATTACAAAATTTAAATAAAATTACGCATCATTTTATAAATTTTTGGCCTAATTATATAAGAAAAAAATCATAGGACTAACAATGCAAACTTAACAGGGACTAACTGTGCAAAAAGTTAACTAACATGTACTAAAAGTTAAAATTCAAAATCCTATGAGATTGAAAGTGAAAAAAAAAAAAAAAAAAAAAAAAAAAAAAAAAAAAAAAAAAAAAAAACATATCATAAAAAATCAAAACACAAACGCATCACAGTATCACACAAACACAAGCACAAGTACAAAACCAGTTAATCAGGAGATTAAATAAAAAACATGAACATATAACTTGGCAGGTGGTTATGACGCAAAGCTGTATGGCGCCACTTGAAGTGTCGAAACGCATTATAGAACGGCGTATAAGACACCAGCCAGCCCTATAACATCTAACACCGTGTATTCTTATAAAAAGTTCGACAAATTATAATTCCAAAATCAAAACCAAGGTAATTATATATGTACAAAGCTTCAAATTTAGAAGCTACAACATCACAAAACATCTATGCAATGGAAATGACAATGAGTCCAAAACAAGCCCCAAAACCAAAGAAAAGGCAAAGTCAATCAAAAACCACTATATCAAAATATGAGTTTTTGGTTATCTTGGTAAAAAATAAAGTTTTGAAAATGATTTTTCCGTATATTTAATGCATCTTAGTTATAAGAGGCATATGTGGAAGTGGGGCCCAGCAAGAACCATTGTTATTGGTTAGCCATGTTTCCTTTTCTAGGAAAAAGTCAAGGGTTGCACATGAGAATTGCCCTTTGTCGATGGTCACCTTGCACTCTTGCACTTGCAGTAAATAAAAATGGAACTGACTCTTAAAAGATTCTCGTCCACCAAACATTTAAATTTTATAAATATTTAATAAATTATTAGAAGAGCCCTTTAACTCTTTTTCAAAGACACATACAAGTTTAATCACCCGGCCTGGAGCTTTTGGTATAATCGTATGTGAGTGACTCATCAATCTAAAGATTATAGGTTCAAGTCTCGTTAGAGATATTGTAACTTGTGAGGTATTACGTGTGATATAGAAATGAGTTTTGCTACATATTCATACATCTTCATCCTACAAATCCTCTTAAATTCACAATAATATTATATAGTTTTTTCTCATTTATTATCTTTCTGCATTAAAAGTTTAAAACCGTCAGTTCTACCACTTGGCAGGATCATGTGAGTAGGACACTTTGTAAGATGATAATGCAGGAATGTTTAGCATTTTCCTATAGAAATTGGAGTATAAAAAAGTTGTTCCAAAAAAAAAAAAAAAAAAAAAAAAAAAAAAAAAAAAAAAAGTAATGTTATACAACTAATTTTTTGGGTTATAAAATCCAATAATTCTGAAAAGACACACACCCACTGCCCCCAAAAATATCAAATGGTCCGTTACATCAAGCACTTAATTTGTATTTGAAAATATAGAGTCAACGATAAAAAAAACATGTAGCATGGTCTTTTGTAACCCGAATGGTCCTCAAAGATTTTTCAATAATATGTGGTAAATAGGGATTATTTTTAAGCTTATGTGTTCTCAATATTGGGATTGTTCAATGTTTTTACTTTTGCAAAAACTTCTTCGCAGATTTTAATGGTCTCAAATCATGTAAGTCGTTTCTAACACACCTAAAAACATAATGTTATAAAGTCTTCTTACAAGAATATGTCATCACTTCACATCCCACCACTGACTGGCACCAACAACAACCATCTTCTTTAGTTGATCAACAATGCATGACTAATTCGTAAGCTCAAATTGCAGCACAATAAATATTACGTCTTTTTACGTTTTTTTTTTTTTTTTTTTTTTTTTTTTTAGAAAGACAACATTATATAAAGGACCCAAAAAATGTTACATTATTTAGATCTTTTATTCAAATGTTCGTAGAGTATGTTAAATTTATGACTCAAATATTCTATTTCGTGTTTACACAAGTTTATTGTTTATGTGAATTTTGAATATGAATGGACAGAATGGTTAATACTTAAATCATTTAGATTTTTTTTTACAAAGTCAAACAACATTATTTGATTTCGCCTCTAATGTCTCGTCATATATTCGGATGCAGATGTATGAATTATAACTTAACACAATAGTTTTAGGTGCTGTTTGTTTATTAAAAGGCTCTAAATCTGAATATGATTCGCATATCTGAATCTGAATCTGCTGAAATGTCTGAATCTGATTACATCTTTATCTGAATAAGAGGCCGAGAAATCTGAATCTAACTCATATAAAGTGTTTGTTTTTGTAAAAAGTTTTCAGAATTTGTTAGATTATATGAAAAATATTCACCCATCACAAAACACGATTTGATATCAACACCACACAACAATAAAACGGATTATGGTTGTGGTTACATGAGTGGTCGACATGGATAACTCATTTAATAAGGGGGTAATGTATGGGTTGACATTCTCAACCCGTCAAAATGTGTTTGGATTATCTTATAATGTTTCAATAAGAATTGTTACCCATAACTATTATCATCTTGTACATTTTTTATTAACAAAAACTATGCGGTGATTTTCTTTGAAGGTACTTTCAATACGAATCGAAACACGAACAAAAATACATAATGAATAAAAAAAAGGGAAAAAAAATATGAGGCATTAAAAGTTGTTAAGACACTCCTTCAACATCTAGTTCAATAAGAGTTTTTAGCCTTTTACTGGCTCTTAACGTGCTGAAAAAACATAAACACTCTAAATCTTAACCGTCTCTTACCGGCTCTTAATGACAGAGAAAAAATAAACACACTTTTTGATACAAACCTCTTACTACGTCTGACTGTGTTATATTAAGAGACTATTAAGAGGTTTTTGAAAAAACAATATATTCTATTTTCAATCCACTATTCTATCACAAACATGTAAGAATTATTGGGCGTATTATTAGAAATACCACCTGAATATGTTGTAAGCATACAAATGGTAAGATTACAGGTCAACTTTTTATTATAAAAAAATTAGCCTTTTTGTGTTCAATTTGGACAATAATTAGCTATGCGAAATTTATTTTGACTCAGAAGGTCTAATAATGGTCGATTAATTCTTTTATAATAATGAAGGGTTTTGACAAACAAACGCCTTGAATATTCACTAAATACGACTTAATGATTTTGTTTTTGTCATGAGCAATAGCATCATGGAATGGTTATTGATGGACAAATATGTGATTTCGTATTGGAATATTCAAGAACCGCAATTATATCTTGAAATCGAGTGATTGTGACTTTGATATATTTTACATTGTCATACACTACTCCACCAGTATTCTAATGTACCAGCTATATACATTTGTAACATATATACTGTCGTTTTATCATGTTTTATGTCGTTCTAAAGATGAAAACATTGTTTCTAGCTACATGGTATGCTATCACACTAACAGATGGGACAAGACACGTTTATCTTACGAATCAACATCGTTTGATCATGATATACAGTATCTTTGTCACCTCCAATCGTTCCTACTTTACTCAAAAACGTTTATACTAGGGCAAAAGTCAAAAATGAAAAACATGCTTTTCTAGTTGTACCTATATGCTAAACGTGTTCATTTAAGTACCAATATGCTACACATAAGTTCAAATTTGTACCTAAGTGAAATACTTCTTCACATTCATCTTCTACCATGAGTGTTACTATAATAATTCCTAAAATCCTTTACAAATCTGAAAATTATCTACAATGCTCTATAAACCATAATCCGCAATTAATGCTCTATAAACCATTCAAATATTTCTTCTCACACTTCGTTTAATCACCACTCCCAAAATAATTCATTGTTTTTACATATCATTTTTACTTTATTTCTTATGAACAAATCGGAAAATCTTTGTTGGTGGATGTGGGGTTCAATAAATCACCTGTGTGCATATCAATTAGCGTGTCTGGAATTTCATTTTCGTATCAAACACCCATGGTGATGAAAACGCGATTCGGGTTCGAAGCCAAATTGGGTTTAGATTAGATTTGATAATATGATATGAATTTTTGTTGGTTTAGTGTTTAGATGCATGAATTGAAGATGGAATTATATGAACTCAAGATTTGTTGACTGTTATTATTGAACGATTTGTTGATGGAATGATATGAATGAGTGAAATGGGTTTATTTGTTGACTGTTATTTGAACTATTGTTTGATTTTGGTGGTACTGGTGGTGCGGGTAGGCATGATACAAATCTGGGAATGTTTTTCTATAACAAGATATCAATCAATTGGAGATTCGTGTTTGAACTAAAAAACGGTTTAACAGTGACGGAAAAATTATCGAAGATGGGTGGTTGGTGGCCGGAAATAATAGCCGGAATCTGGGTTTGGAAAGGTAGAAGATGAATGTGAAGAAATATTTCACTTAGGTACAAATTTGAACTTATGTGTAGCATATTGGTACTTAAATGAACACGTTTAGCATATATGTACAACTAGAAAAGCATGTTTTTCATTTTTGACTTTTGCCCTTTATACTAATTCATTGTGTATAATGATTATATCATAAAATTATACTTAACTCGACACGATATTATACTCAATTATTAATTATATCATAGTACCCACGCCTGCTTGTCTATCTGTGTCATGAAATGTTACAATCAGTTATTATAATATCATACAAATTTAAAGGAAAAGAAATATGTGCAAAAACATAGTCAACTGTTTTTTAGTCCAATAATTATCAATAATCTTGCGTTTATTTGTAACTTAATGAATTAAATAGGATGATAGTCTATATCCGGTAACTCGGTATGTCACCATCTATACTCTTTTATTTACTTTGATGACGCATTAGGTTTTAATCAGGTAAATAATCTTTAGTTATGAAATCGAATCAATAGGCAAATGTTAGCTATTGAAAAAGATGAATGTTGTGCTATTAACTAATGTTAGTTCTACATTAAATCGTTATCTAATTACTGCTTTCGTTAAAACCTAACTATACCTAAGTGCGTTTAAACATTTAAACATCTACAAGTGTATGTTTAATGAACTTTTGATATTTGATTTTGAAATCAACATGACCGTAACGGGAAATAATCACTTCTTAGTAATTTTAACCCAATACAAACACATTGTTAAGGTAAAATCTTGTGAGTACGTACTTCTTGTGTAGGATCTTCGGATAAGTGTAGAGACCTGCACACAAGAAGCACACGTTAGGCTCGCCCCGGGAATGTTCCCAGGACCCACCTCCGGTGTGAGAGTAAGTATATATGATACGAAGGATGAGTGTTTGAGAGTAAATGCGATGTGTGTGTGTTAGTTGTGTGACATAAATGAGGTGAAGGTATTTATACTACCCCATCTCTTTACCTGCTCTACCTCGGGAAGGAGCAAATAGTGTCACACTGTACATAGTAAGTAGGTGTCAGGTCATGTGGGTAACACAATCCCTGAGAATCTGGGATGGCGGCATGACCGCCATTAATGCTATTATCCTTCGTGTAATAGAGGAGTCCTCGGACAATATGATGGTTCTTTTTTACCCTCCGGCTCATGGATAAGGATCCGAAGGATAATTACCGGAGCCCGGAGAAACGTCCGAAGGTTGTGAACCGTTCGGACACATACGCCAACATGTCCCCCCCCCCCCCCCCCCCCCCAGTATTGGAGTATTGGTTGTAGACCGATGGTTCAATACTTGATAGCCGGGGTGTTTTCAGTGTAGCGGGCTCATATCGGGCCCTAGGACTCACGTGGCCCATGGGCCGATTAAAATAATATTATACATGGTTACAGCTGGATGCCATTGATCTTGTGTTCGCAAGGATCGGACGCTCCACGCCACGCCACGTCATGGTGTACTGTTTGACACGACGTTCACGCTTCTCAAGGTTTTCCCCTATAAATAGTGCCCTTATGTTTTTCATTTCTCACTTGCCGTTTTGTTTATTTCCTTTGCATACTATTGTCGCCGGAGTGTTTCACATTGTGTGTTTCGAGTTTTTACCGAGGTGCGTTACTTTTACTTTGTAGTTTTCTTTTCATATAAACATCCCTCGGTATCCTTTCTTTTAAATTGCTGCGAGTGAACCCGACGAGATGAATATTCCGGATACTGAACCTACAACTAGTAAATCTAAACCGATAGGAAAGTTTGATATGCACGTACATACGTCTAAGTTATCCCAACATACCCTAGATCGCCTTTGTATAGAATACGGCATTCCGGCCAACCTACATCCCATGGTTCCCCCCGATGGATTTACCATGAATGAATTACCGGAGAGTAAGATAGGGATTTATGTGCACCAGATTAAATTAGGGGGGTTTAGGGTTCCGTTCTCTTCTTTTCTTCTAGCCGTGATAGGGTACTTTCGAGTACATATTTCCCAGCTCATTCCTATAGGTTTGAATAGGGTTACCCTCTTCGAGGTCCGGTGCTATAGTTTGGATGTTGTGCCCACCGTTCCCCTCTTTAGAGTTTTCTATCGGCTGTGTAAACAAGGCCATTGGTTCTCGTTTGAGAGTCGCACTGGGAAGAGGGCCATGAAGTGTTTTGAGGAACAGCTTACAGGGTTGAAGTTCTGGAAAGACTTCTTCTTCTTAATTGACCGTAGGGCTATTCCGGATGCCATGCCCTGGAGACACAAAGATTCCAAGATCTCGGACAAGTTTCCGGAGAATTATTCGGTGAGGGATGCAAAGAAGATTGCCAGTAAGATGATTGTCCTTTGAAAAACGCCCTCCAGTCTTCTGTATGCATACGGACTTTGCAATGTCTTCCAGATTACCGGGCATAATTTGGTTATAAAGGATGCCGAGGGGAGTGGTAATGTTTTGATTTGTACTTAGTTGTCCTTTACACTTATCTTGCTTATTTCTCTTACTTGTTGTTGCTTGTTTTTCTTGTAGTTATATCGATGTCTGAGTATTTGGAGCTCCCGGATTTGGAAGGTTCGGTGGTCAGCAGGGGAGATCCTTTTCCCGAGGGGCATGTCCGCCCGGACAGAACCGCTAGACCCCTCTCCCCCGGAAAGAATCCTCCTGCCAAGAGCAACCTTCAGAAGGTGGTAGAGGTTGCTGATGACGATGTTGTGGCAGCCCGAGAAGAGAAGGAGAGGAAGTCAAAGGAGAAGGATCCGGCTGCGAAGAGGAAAACGGCTGTGACCAGCAAAAATGCTCCGAAACGTAGGAAACATCTGATAGTGGAGGAGGTTGTGTCTTCAGAGGGTAAGACTTTGGACGTCAACCCCATCAACCAAGCTGAACCACAACCTGATGCTGGTTCTAAGAAGAAAAGAACTTTAGTGGATGAGGAAACTCAAGCAGAAACACAACCAGAGGATAACTTGGCTGAGGGAGCTGGACATCATGAGGGGGAGAATCCTGAACATTCTCCGAAGCCTCATTCTCACGGTATATGATTTTTGCCTTTCTAGTTGTTTTGTCGCGTATGATGATCATCCATTATCTTTCCTGTTTGCAAATGTCTCGGTCCATACTGCCCACTCCGAGCGTCATATATCTCATTCCCCTTCTTTGGGAGTCACTCCTCCTTTAGAAGCTGGTACGTTGTTTTTTATCCAAAACATACTGATATCGTAGGGTAATCTGTTCCTATTTTACTCATTTCCCCCTCTTCTTTTTTTTGTGTCCAGGTCATACTGATCAAACCGGAGGGTATTTTGTTCCGGGATGGACCCTTCGTAATGATGTTCGCATGAACTCCTTTAGGGCTTGCCGGGAGATGATGGATCATCTTGCTACCCCAGCTGAACAAGAGGCCATTTCTGGACTGAACAATAACCAACTGGTTCGTCAAGCTTATATCAATGTTGGTTATGGTGTGATCATCCAAGCTGAGCTTTTGTAACGCTTTAGTCAGCTGAACCGGGATCATAGGGAGTTGACTGAAGCTCACCAGGGTTGCGAAGATATATCCGATAGGTTGAAAGAGGTCGAAGAAGAGCGTGATGCTGGTGTGGCGAAATTTGAGAAACTGCTGAAAGAGTTTCGGGCCTTGGAAGACGAAGTGAGTGCCGCTTCTACTCGTCAGGAAGGTTTGGTTGAGCAGCTGGAGGAGATGGAGAGGGATAAGAATGAATGGTGGTCAACGGCTTCATCTCAGGCTGCTAGGATCAAAGAGCTTGAAGGGCAGTTGTCGAACAAATCCGCTGAGTTTAGCCAACTGCAGGAACAGAACAAACAGCTAACTGCTAGCGTTGCTCAGTCGGAGGTCGTGCGACACAACACGGTGAAGGAACTTCTTCCGGCCGTTTGCCGTCGGTTATTCCAGAGCCGAGAATACAAGAAGAGCATGGGGAAGGTGTATATCCTTTCTTATACCGCTGGGTTTGTTGACGATGTGAAAGCCGATTTTAAGGACGGGGTCAAGGTTGCCCGTGATGAAGAGGATGTGGAAAGGATACTTGGGCAGGTCAAGAATCTCAACCGAGAAGCCCCATCATTATGGAAGGCTGAATTTAACAAGATCTTTGATACCGAGTATCCGTATGTCAAGAAGGTTGCTGAGTCCTATCGTCTTCCTTTGGGCGATTTGATGAATTTATTACCGGAAAGATCAGTTGTTCCCGAGAAGAGTGCACCTGCCACTGGGCCATCCGAACCGAAGAATAACTAGTAGTAGGATGTTTATGGCATGTGCCTTTTCGTTTTTGTATTCGGATGAAAGTAATTTGCACTTTTGGATGTAACTGTACAATATCAACTTTTGGATTTAGCATGCACCTTTTATGTTTGATTTTATTGTAATCATAACATGCTTCTCGAATGATGGTGTGAAGTACCGAATCATTTATCATTGATGTAATACCGATCCGTTGGATTGATTGTAGGTTTGACGAACTTTTTGGTTTTAACGTAACCACTACGGTGTAAAATAACGATCCGTTGGATTGGTGGTGTAATTTTAACGAACCGTTTTGATGTTAATGCTATTTAATCATAACGGTGTAATTTAACGAACCGTTTGACGTTAACATAACTTAATCATAACGATGTAAGATAACTATCCGTTTGTTCTCAACTTGGTTTAACCACAACGGTGTAAGATAACGACCCGTTTGATTGTAATTATACTTAAACACAACGGTGTAAAATAACGATCCGTTGGATTGACGGTGTACTTTAACGAACCGTTTTGATGTTAATGCAATTTAATCATAACGGTGTAATTTAACGAACCGTTTGGTTTTAGCTTATTTTGACCACAACGGTGTAAGATAACGACCCGTTTGATTTTAGTGTCATTTTAACCACAATGGTGTAAGGTAACGACCCGTTTGGTTTTAGTGTAATTTTCGAGCACAACGGTGTAAGCTAACGACCCGTTTGGTCTTAGCTTATTTTGACCACAACGGTGTAAGCTAACGACCCGTTTGATTGTAGTGTCATTTTAACCACAACGGTGTAAGGTAACGACCCGTTTGGTTTTAGTTTATTTTGACCACAACGGTGTAAGCTAACGACCCGTTTGATTTTAGCTTATTTTGACCACAACGGTGTAAGATAACGACCCGTTTGGACAAATACAAACATAATAGATGGATGGGGAAAATTTCTTCTCCTGATGTTGGAGAAGTATCGATTACTATTAAAGCCAAGCTGTTACATTACACATTCATCGGAAACAATTCCGGAGGTTAATTGCGTGCCAAGTTCGGGGGATGCTTCGGCCTTCTGTTGTTTCAAGTTGGTACGACCCATTGTGATATGCTTCTATTACTCGGTAAGGGCCTTCCCAATTTGGGCCTAGTTTTCCCTGGTTTTCCGCTCTACTGGCTTCGTTCTTCCTGTAGACAAAATCGCCCACTTTGAATGATACCGGATGGACCCTCTGGTTGTAATATTGTTCAATTTTTGCTTTGTACTTTGCCTCTCGAATCGCGGCCATTTCCCTTCTTTCCTGTAGCAAGTCTAGGTTCAGACGTTGTTCCTCTTCATTGTCGTCCGGGTTGAACATCATAGTACGGTGCGTGGGCATCCCAATTTCGGCCGGTATAACAGCTTCACTTCCGTATGTCAAGCTGAACGGCATTTTGCCGTTGCTTGTTTTCAAAGAGGTTCTGTAGGCCCACAAGACGTTGGGTAGCTCATCAACCCATCCGGCCTTTGCTCTGCCTAGCCTTGTCTTTATACCGTGCATGAGGCTTCCGTTGGCTCTCTCGACTAAACCATTTGGTTGAGGATGTGCCACGGCCGTGTTTATTTGTTTGATTTTTAGCTTTACACACCAACTCTTGAAAGGGTCGTTCAC
>JARVZY010007123.1:0-24331 GCA_030686995.1 Artemisia argyi | reverse complement strand
AGAAAACCCTTGGATTGAAGCGATGCAGGAGGAATTTCTTCAATACATGTTACATGACAGTTGGGAACTTGTTGAACGACCACTTGATAAACGCGTTCTTGATCTCAAGTGGTTGTGGAAGAACAAACTGGATGAGGAAATGACTGTTATTCGCAACAAAGCTCGTCTCGTGGCTAAAGGATATCCACAAGAAGAAGGGATAGATTTCGAAGAATCATTCGCGCCTGTAGCTAGACTTGAAGCAGTCCGGATTTTCTTAGCCTATGCCGCTCACAAAAACATCACAGTCTATCAGATGGACATTAAGACAGCTTTCTTGAATGGAACTCTGAAAGAAGAAGTGTATGTGAGTCAGCCAGAGGGATTCATCGACAAAGATCATCCAGACTACGTCTACAAGCTTAAGAAAGCCATCTATGGTTTAAAACAAGCTCCAAGAGCGTGGTATGACGAACTATCATCTTTCTTGCTCAAAAACAATTTCACAAAAGGAACGGTTGATGACACCTTGTTTATCAAAAAATTCAAAGATGACATTTTGATCGTTCAAATTTACGTGGACGACATAATTTTTGGATCAACCAATCCTAACCATTCAAAACATTTTGAAAATCTCATGAAAAGCAAATTTGAAATGTCCATGATGGGGGAACTAAAATTCTTTCTTGGTTTACAAATACATCAATTCCCTCGTGGCATTTTTATCAATCAAGCTAAATATACAATCGAGATTTTGAAAAAACATGGAATGGAAAACTGTGATTCTGTTGGTACTCCAATGGTCACTTCACCAAAAATAGGTGCTGATTTGTGTGGGAAACCCATCGATCAGAAGAAATATCGGAGCATGATCGGTTCTCTCATGTACTTAACTGCTAGTCGACCCGATATTCAATTTGCTGTTTGTTTGTTAGCACGGTTTCAGGCCAAGCCTACCGAACTTCACCTCAAAGAGGTTAAACGG
Organism: Artemisia argyi; assembly: GCA_030686995.1. Taxonomy (NCBI): domain Eukaryota; kingdom Viridiplantae; phylum Streptophyta; class Magnoliopsida; order Asterales; family Asteraceae; genus Artemisia; species Artemisia argyi. The sequence continues at coordinate 23,367 of JARVZY010007123.1, read as the reverse complement.
ATCTTTCGGTACCTACGAAGCACCATTAACATGGGACTTTGGTATCTGAAGGATTCGGAGTTTAATCTAACAGCATTTTCAGATGCAGACCATGCCGGTGATCAAGTTACAGCAAAGAGTACATCAGGTGGAGCATAATTTTTGGGTGAAAAGCTAGTATGCTGGTCGTCAAAGAAACAGGATTGTACTGCGCTATCAACCGCCGAAGCCGAGTATGTGTCTCTATCTGCGTGTTGTGCCCAAGTTCTTTGGATGCGGACACAGCTCACAGATTATGGCTTTACTTTTGATAGAATACCTATGTATTGTGACTCAAAAAGTGCCATAGCCATCTCGTGCAATCCCGTACATCACTTTAAGACGAAGCATATCAAAGTCCGCTATCACTTCATCAAAGAACACGTGGAAGAGGGTACTGTTGAATTATTTTTCGTTAAGACTGATTACCAACTCGCCGATCTATTTACTAAAGCCCTTCCAAAAGAAAGGTTTGACTATTTAGTTTGACGAATTGGCATGCGAAGCCTAACTCCTGAGGAGCTAGAACGTCTTCTCGAATCTTCTTGAAAAATGTTTTCAAAATCGCTTCGCTGTAAATATTTTTTAAAAAAACAAAATACAAATTTGAAAAACCAACAAAAACAAAATACAAAAATATAAAATTTTCAAAAAATACAAAAACAATATAAAATCAAAAGATCCAAAAATATTCTTCTCACGACATGTCTCTCGTATAAATCAATATTCTGTACGTCTCTAGAAATATCATTCAACAATGATACGGACATGTACAGATGCTTGAGCGGGAGTTCTTTTTAATGTTTTTCTAAAACATGTCGTTTCTCAAGATTTTCTTCACAATGGCTTTCGTATACTTCAGTACGAAACCCGGACCCGAATGATGACTTCTGATTATTTCAAATCAAGGACTCGCATTTTCAAGGACGAAATCTTTTTCAAAAAGTTCGAGTCTAAACAAACGAAAAAGACTTCAAACAAAAACTCGTTTTCAAAATAGTAATCTTGAGCACTTTTTCAAGATTCATCAAAAGATTTTTCAAAATCTTTCAAATGAGTGCTCAAGATAACTCCCTCAAAACCCTTAATTGATTTTAAAATGTGCTATCATTAAGGGGGAGTACAAAAACAAAATGTTCCAAATTCATGCAGAATCTGTCTTTCTCTCCAAAAAGTTTTTTCTTAATCAGTTGATATCAAAAATATCACGATATGCTATTTTTGAGGGGGAGAAGACATGATTAAAATGTGATCAAAGATGTTTAAAGCTTGTGACTGAATCTCAAAAGAGCTAGACTCAGAATGTACCAATGAATTGACGAAGCTTAAAATGTCAGTAATCGAAAAGACTTGTCCTGGACGGGTAATAATTTCAAGCTAGTCTAACTAGTGATGTAAGCGTGTCTCGAATAGGACTTGTCTGAGTAGAATGTACCGTATCGAGAGACTTTCTTTGGACTTGACCAGGACGGGTAATAACTTCAAGCTAGTCTAACTAGTGATGTAAGCGTGTCTCGAATCGGTCATGTTCACAGAAAGTGGATCAATTCAAAAAGTGCAAACTCCTCACGCATGTGCAAATTTCTTAAAAATTCATGAGCACATGTGAAGGGGGAGTCCTTCGAAAGAAACAAAAACTCTCAGAGTGTCAACAAAAATGTGTTTATATTCATAAACACTTTGAGAGATTTTCAATCAAAGGTTTCATGGCAATTATAGGATTCATGGAGTTATAAGGTGACTAAGGTTAGGGAAAACCGTCCTATGATCCACCAGAGCCGGAGGGATCTACCCAAGGACAAATCCAATAGATTAGAATTAGAAGTCCTTAGGTATGATTGAAAAAAGGAGAAAATGAGAAAGGAGAAAGAAGGGGTTGAAGAATTAAAAGGAAAAGTTATGAAAAAGGGTGAAAAGAAATAGCCCTCCAAATGTTCAACCTTAGGGCAGACATCGGGTTCAATTCATATGCTACTGGTTGTTACTAAGGTGACACCGGTATTGAAGATAAAGACATCATGGACCCAGTGACGCACTGCACTAAACCTTCTAGCCACTCAAGTTCTCTTAAAAGAGCTTGTTTCATTCTCACGGGGAACCGGCATAATCTATCGACCTGTCTCTTAGAGATGGTTGACATTGAAGCAGGAGACCTCTCCCTAATCTCCGCATAGGAAACCTAAGTGTGCACATATCGAGTCTAGAGCCATGAGATACATTAAAGATCTCTTAGGAACACTTAGTATTTCTACAACTGGTGTTCTACATCAATGGACATCAGCTGTAAATTATCGAGTCCTACGCAGATCTTAGCAATCTGCCAGAACATTTATGAGAGGATTCACATTTGTGATTCTCAATGATTGAATGGAAATTCCTGCCAGGGTCAACATCAAGCAGCCCTGACAGCAGGTCACTTCGGTAATTCTTTAAGGGTTACGCTTAGTGTTCGCGGTGGTTTCAAACGGTCTACAGTCGTGGAGTGATCCCCAGCGACTCACCCAGTCATTGAGCTACTTAGTAGGTCTCGTAAGCTCTTTCGAGAGTATCTGATATGGGAACGGCCATGGTAAGGGTTAGAAGGAGTCTTCACACTATGCTGTTGACGATCTCTAATTCCTTATCTGTAAGTACCGGTTGTTTATTGCTAACTATTTACCTGCAGCTATACATCATCTCCATGGCGAAAGATTCCACATGCTCATACATGCATCAACAAAGTCAATGGAAAGTTCTCACAAAGATCAAAGGATAGTAACAGTCAAAGAAAGATTCTTCGTCAAAAAGAAGAATCTACAAAGTAAAGTGACAAAGATCAAGGTGAAAGAACGGGAACAACAAATGCATGTATCACAAAGACTTAAGATGTATGAGCATGTTGGAATGGCAGACAACCACCACAAACACAGAAGTGACGAAAGGCAGATGACATCATCGGATCACTTCATCAACAATGAACAAGGAACAATGAACAATGTACACTGACTCATCTAGTGATTCTTAAAAGACGTCAAGAGCTATGAATGATAAAGGTTAAAGACAAAGATGATGACGTCGCGCAACCTTCAATGACCAACACTTAGGGGGAGATTGTTAGCATCGTATTTTATTTATAAAAAGTGTCGGTCATTAACATATTGTTTTAGGTTGCTTTAGAATATCATTATGATAAAGTTTATGTGTAGTTTTCATGATTTTATAAAGTCTAAGGGCTAGTTATGTAATAAGGTCAAAGATTAGAGAAGCCCTAGACTTCAACTATAAATACTCTTGTAAACCTCATTTTAGAGGTTGGTTCTCTTAGTCATTAACAAGGTTATTATTTTCACACACTAGAGTTCCCATCCACTCTCTCTCTCTACTTACTTTCTCTCTCTAGGTTTAGGCTTGATTCAATGGTGAAATAGGTTGTTCTACGGTCCTACACATCTCGTATAGACCGCGCACTGCAATCAAAGGACAGATATTAGCTGATTTTATTGTTGAGAAGCCAGACACTAAAAGTCCAACCTCAGCAACTAAAACAGATCTACAGGAACCCTGGATTCTGTTCACAGATGGATCCTCATGCGTAGATGGATCAGGCGCAGGCCTTATCCTTACTAATCCAGAAGGTATGGAATTCACCTATGCGGGTTGCGCTTCGAATTCACAGCCACAAACAATGAGGCAGAATACGAAGCCCTACTCGCCGGACTGCGTATTGCAATCCAAATGGGTGTACGCAACCTGGAGGCAAACGTAGATTCTAGGCTAGTTGCTAACCATGTGCTAGGTGAATATGAAGCCAAGGATGAGCACATGATCCAATACCTGGATAAGACCAAGTCCTTAATTAAAAACTTTGATAGGTTCACAATAAAACAAGTACCTAGAGGGGACAACAGGAAGGCTGATGCGCTTAGCAAGATCGCATCCACAAGCTTTGCCCACTTATCAAAACAGGTATTGGTAGAAACCTTACAAAACAAGTCAATCTTGGAGATGGAAGTATCCACGGTGATAGAAGAACAAGATCCTACATGGATGACACCTATCATTGAATTCATTAGCAAAGGAGTCTTACCACAGGATCCTAAGGACGCTCGAAGAGTGCGGCGCACAGCGCAGCGATTTGAACTACGGGACAACATACTCTATCAACGTTCTTTCTTGCAACCTTGGCTACGATGTGTTGGACCTCTTCAATCAGACTATGTACTCCGAGAAATCCACGCTGGATCATGCAGCATGCACTCAGGGCCGCGATCTGTTGTAGCGCGCGCTTTACGGTCGGGGTATTATTGGCCAACTATGCACAGCGACGCGCACGATATGATAAAGAAGTGCAGCAATTGCCAAGTACACAGGCCAATCCCGCGCCAACCGCAACAAGAGCTAACACCCATTACCTCACCATGGCCATTCTACAAGTGGGGCATTGACATCGCAGGACCCTTCCCAGTTGCAGCAGGAGGGCTAAAATTCCTCATCGTAGCCATAGACTACTTTACGAAGTGGATTGAGGCAAAGGCGGTGGTGAGTATCACCGGCAACCAGGTCAAACGCTTTGTATGGGATAACATTGTTTGTCGCTTCGGACTTCCTAGAGAGATCATATCAGACAATGGGAAGCAATTCTGCGACAACCCATTCAAAGATTGGTGCGCGCAATTGAACATCACACAACACTTTGCTTCCGTAAAACACCCATAAACCAATGGTTTAGTTGAGCGCGCAAATCGCAGTCTAGGTGAAGGAATAAAAGCGCGCCTTGACAGACATAAAGGAAAGTGGGTGGACGAGCTATCACATGTCTTATGGGTGCATCGCACCACAATCAAAACCAGTTCTGGAGACACACCATTCTCCCTTGTCTACGGAACAGAAGCCGTCATACCAGCTGAGATAGGAATGCCAACTATACGAACAGCAGAGGTCAACGTCACAACAAATGACGACGAGCGGCGCATAGACTTGGACTTACTGGAAGAAAGATGTGAACGCGCAGCTATACGCGAAGCAAAGGCTAAGGCAAAAATGAAGAAGTATTATGATGCAAAGGTCAAACACACTTCCTTCAGGCCAGGAGACTTTGTATACCGCGCCAATGATGCAAGCCACGCAGAATACACAGGCAAGCTCGGACCCAAATGGGAAGGACCCTACGAGGTCACTGATGCGCTAGGCAATGGCGCATACAGGTTACGCGATATGGAAGGTCACGACCTAGCGCGCACCTGGAACATATGCAATCTTAAAAGATGTTATCTTTAGGAAAGGCTACGGCCCATATACAGACACCTTTTCACTTTAGGATGTGCCCTATAAGTGTTTGTTTTTTCTTTTCTCTCTTAGGAATTGTCTTTTACTTTTTCAAAAACTTGCAAGTATCAATTTAACTGTTATGGTTTCTAGCTAACTCCATAACGCATTTCACTTTATTGTGTACATTCTTATATATGTCAATATTGTTATATTATATTTTTGCCTACATGGCGTGCATGCACTAATTAAGACCCACGAAGGCATAAAGGATGAGTAAACCTACTAATTCACTCGTCGAGTAAGAGGGTTGCAAACCCATCAACATTGGATCACGCATCCTTGCTAAGCGCCTTACTTTTGAGACGTTGAGGTAAGTTTACCTTGCACGCCCCATGACGGATGCGCAAATATCAAGTACACTGTACTAAAGCTTAGCAAACAACGAGCCAAGACTCTTGGTCAAATGACAAAACTTCGCAAAAAATTAACGCGAGTTTATTCTCGTAATTTATCTTAAGTTACGCACTTAATTTAATCATAAAAGAGTATCTTATTCAATATTTTCACATACAAAAGACAGCTACTATAGCATGAAAAAGATACACTTCATTATTTACACAATAAATATACAAAAAACAGCCTACACGCTATGGCGATGCTCAAGGCTATCCTCCGGTGCAACGGAACTTCCTGCCTCTTGAAGCTTCCTCAATAGCAACGCATCCTTAGGCGATACAGTCTCTACACTCACGGGAACCCCATCAGACCTGGGAATGTGTGCAGCGCCAACACCGCATAGGACGACCTTCCCCTTAATCCTCTTTTTCTGGGCAGCTCTCTGTGCGTGGCGCTCCAACACCTCCTTCAGAGGAATCTCCTTTTCAAGTGCAAATGGGTTCAGCATATGGCGAGGCTACACAAACACTGGAACCTGCAGCTGCGACTCGTCGGGCTTGAGAAAGTAGTCCGGCTGCGCTTCGGCATCCTCCAAAATATGGCGTTCCAGGGTCAACCCCTCCATAATTACCTTTATGGGGTTGTCCTGATCGCGCTCCAACTGTGCAATGTGAGGCAGCTCAAGAAGTTTCATCCCCTCCATGGCCTGCACCAGCTCGTCATATGCACTCGCGTTATAGCCAGGTACCTCAGTCAAGGCCACGTTCAACGCCTTGGCCTCATGGAGATCCTCCATAGCTTGCGACCTTCCACGCTCCACAGCGCACTGCACTACTTTCCCAAAGGCCCCCAACACCTCTTGGGACTCCAAGGTACCCATAGCGGCCAGGCGCAGCCCATGACTGATCAGCCACCTACACCAACAAGGACAACTTGTGTTAGCAGAAACATATAAACAAATATAATAAGGCAACATTGCATAAAAAAGTTGAAAGGACATACCTGCGCTCAGCTATGGTAGACATCAGATAAGGGTATAACTCCTCATCATACTCTATGCTCAGGCCACGCAGCTTCTCCTCCTGCGCCTGAACAATCTTCTCCATACGCACCTTGAACTCAGCAATGTTCGCGAAGTGCTCCTCCTTCTTCTCCTTAAGATACCTTACTGCCCAAGTAAGGTTGGCCCTGAACTGATGAAGTTGTCCGCGCGCTTGCTCTAGCTCAGCCATCGCGGTCAACTTCTCATTCGTGACCTTATCCGTGTACACCTTGAAGGACCCCACTTCCGCCTGCGCTTCAGCCAGCTGCGCACGAAGAACAGCTATCTCCTCATCTTTTTGGGCGAGAGCGCTACTCTCCCCGACGTACCTCGTCTTCAACTGAGCCACGAGCTCAGTTGACGCGCAGCAGTAGCAGCCAACTCAACCATCAGTTGCTGCGCAGATACGCCTTCATCAACCTCTACCCCCTCCTCTTTGTTTTCATTCTGAGGAGGGACCACCGTTTCCACAAAGGCTCCATCATCCTTCGCGGCATCATCTCTACAATAAATGAAGAAAACAGTTAGAACATATTACGACAAGTAATAAAGAAAAATAAATAGCATGAGGCAGATTACTTACATAAACGGAGAGGCCTTTACAGCCTCCTTATCCGCGCCAGGAGCGGATGTCTCCTCCTCCGCAGAAGACTCTTCATCTCCGATGAGATAGCGTCTCCTCTTGGAGGTACCACTGCCACCAGCCTCTCCATTGCGCTTTAGCTTCTGCGCTACCTCCTCAGGCTTCAACACCTCCTCAGGTTTCAATATCTCCACGCTATCAGAAGATTCAGCATGCACCTCCTCTACGTGCGCTGTCTCCACATTTGGCGCCACGCTCTGAACGGGCGTAACTTGGAGAGGCAGAGAATCTTCATGGCCAACAGGCCCCAACACCGTCAGATGACCCGCAGTCGCTTCCAAAAGCGGTTGCTCATTCTCCCTCAGAGGGCGCACGCCAATGGTCACCTGCTTTGGCTTCTCCAGCTTCACTACTGCAAACAGATCCATCTCTGCGCACACAGGATCAAACAGCAAAAGAAGAGATTAGTTATTAAACATGCGCATATCGAAAAACTTACAAGATTAGAAGCAAAAGGGATGAACACCCACCCCGGCCTTCCTCATCAATGAAGGTTGGCACCTCGTCAACACCCCCGAAATAGCTACGACTCAACCCCACATGCACCAAAAACTCTCCAGATAAGGGTTAATGGGGATGCGGTTGGCATCAATTGTCTGCGCATTGGCTAAACTATAGGAACCGGGTGTGGGGCACCCATCCCTCGGTAACGTCTCTTGAGTGTAAAACTCAAAAGGCGAGGGAAACACTACATCATCGACCCAGAAGAAATACTCCCTCCAATGCCTCAGGGAGTCTACCTTCTCGGTATAGCACTGAAGCTTCCCCACGCGCTTCGCAAAGGAAACCCATCCATGCGACCATGTTGTGTGGTAAAAGGCGCGGAATAGGTCAACGGTCGGTTCTATCGCAAGTAAACGGCAGTTTACTTCAAAATTCGATACCTTCGCCGCACCTATACAGTGCAACTGTGAGATATGAAGACGATAGAAATTGAGCAAATTGCTCAGGAAAATAGATATAGGTACGCGGTAATTAGCGTACTCAAAAAAGCACGTGTATAGCCCTATTTCCCTTCGAGGAAATCGGCTATACACGCATCGACGTCTGGAGCCTCTGGATGCACGTCCAGAGGAATGTAATAATCAGATGAAAACTGACGCACATCATCCTCATTCATCGCAGAGCGAAACACCTCTAATTGGGCAACCATTTTCAAGGTATTTACTAGAATACGCACACAAAATTACCTAATCAAACAGTTACTTTCTTTGCAAAAAACGCTTTGAAGAAATGTGCAATGGTGAGTATGTGTTTTTACTGTGTGTTTTGGGTAAATGGAGGCGGTGACTCTTATATAAGGAATCAAAAAACCCTAGATGAAGCCCACGTGGATCCCACTCATAAAACGTGTGGCTAGAATCCGAAATGGTACATGCACTTTTTCCCGTTTTCCTAGGGACACGTGGACACAACCCCCGATTTTCGAGGCATTTCTTTGCAATATCTATGACCAGGTACATTGTCCTCAATATTGGGCGACAATATTCAAAATTTCTCCCGCCACGCTTACCGCTATTATGACTAGTCTAGCATCCGCGGCTACGACTCGCGCACACTAGACTGGGGGGACATGATGACGTATAGTCTATATATGGGCCACGAGCCCAAATAATAAATATTGCTAAGGCCCAAAGCCACCATGCGTGGGCTATTATAACTTGGACCACATCAATAATGGGAATGGGCTCACGTAAGCCCAAGCCCAACTAAAATATATATACGGTTTAGATAAGGATCTCGTATTTATGGAATAGATATCCTTAAACCGGATAAGCACCACATGTGCGAAACGTAAGGAGCACGAACCCTACAAGAATTCTGCGCCTATATAAAGAATGACATAATTCTCATTAAAGGTACGATTCACAAAACCCTAAAACTCTTTACGAGAACCCTAAACCGATTACTTACTCTCACGCCGGAGTCTAATCATGGGAGACAATCCCACGATAAGTCTAACGGTGTTGTTTACTTTCTTAGTGCGCAGGTTTCAAGCATTAAGAAACGAATTGGTACGAGAGCAAGAGCCCAAATCAAGAACGCCCAACTTTTGTATCAACATTATTATTATTATTATTATTATTATTATTATTATTATTATTATTATTATTATTATTATTATTTGAAGACTAAATTCCCAGTCAACATATTTTTTGTATGCATCATATATGGACTAACCAATATCACGAGAAAAATATCCATTTTAAACAGTTTGCAGCCACACGAACAAAATAAGTAGACCAAACAAACAAGAAAATGTAACCCAAAACAAATCATGGCTATTTCCTCATTCCCACTCATCAAAATTATCCCATTTGCATTACTACCTTCTTCTCAGCTATCGTCAATTTCCCGCCATTTTCCATCATACAACAATAAGTTCTTGTTAACCTCATCATCATTAGCCATTTACAAAGCATCAGCATCGTATCGTTTTCCACCTGGTAGACGTTCTATTGGCGCGGAAGAAGAAGAAGAAGATGAGGATGATCTTGTTGGTGGTAGTAAGTTTAATGAGGCAGTTTCGTTATTTAATAGTAGGGATTATCATGGATGTCATGACCATCTAGAAGAAATATGGAACGATGCAGAAGATCCAGTCCGGTCACTTGTTCATGGGATTTTACAGTGTGCAGTTGGTTTCCATCATCTCTTTAATCAGGTAAAGTTATTTGCGTGTAATTTTGGTGATGTGCAAATCACCTCGCCGTGTTAATATGTGATATGTGCATTTATGTTAACGATGTTTGGATTATGTTTGACAGAACCATAAAGGCGCGATGATGGAAATGGGAGAAGGGTTATGCAAGTTACGAAAACTTAATTTAGACGAAGGACCTTTTCATCAGTTTGAGAGAGACATGTCAGCAGTTTTGGAATTCATTTACCAAACTCAGTTAGAATATGCTGCTTGTAAGTTTCTCAACCAAATTTACAATACATTTGTACATTATGTTGCTTTGAGTTCTATATATTCATTTAGCTATGTATGTATTGATACTTGTTTTATGTTTTATGTTTTATGTCGATCTGGTTGATTAGGTAATGATGACATGTGTGTTGCTATGGATCAATCAGAGACATCATACAAACTTCTTGGTGGATATGGTGCGGGTCAACATCTGTATTGGTTAGAAATAGATGGATCCGCTAGCTTTTATATAGTGTTCTGCCCTGATAGATCTAATACTAGTGCTGATAAGCCAAGGGTAAGACTTCCAATTCTTTATGCTTCTCAAGAACATCTTATGGAGCTGTAAGGTCATGTTACTGAATTACATGTAAGTACGTATATAAATGAAATTTAAACGGTTACAAACATATCATGCAAGAATTTAAGTTAAAACCATGTCTTTCATTTCAATATGTACCGAAGATCACAATATATGGCGCACTTACATTTCTTGAATTAATCACTATTCACCAACACAAATATTAGGTGAATCCATCTTTAGATTACAAACAAATGTTATCGATTTTACATGGCAGCTTACCATAATAAATAGAAGGGACAAACCTATACACTTAATAACTATAAATGAAATAAGAAAATGCAATTATGCAACCTAAAAGGGTAGATGGAAAGGATGGCAGATTAGCCCTTCGCTTTTCCGACATACAAAGTATATCTACAATCTACATGAGTAGTAGTAGTAGTAGTAGTTTTGGCTATTTGTAATATACAGTTACTTGAAGCTAATACAGTGAAATCAATTAGTACCTGTGTATTTTTTTATTTTTTTTGTTCACGAAATCAACGTTCTCTTTAGAATTCACAAGAATTTCCTAACCTCTGTTTAAACAGACTCGTGCTCTTTTTCTCCTCAAATGCCTGTGGCAAAAGCTCCTCAAAATACTCCAAAAACAATGTCCATTCTTCGTCCTTCATTTCCTCAAACGAAACACACACACCCGCATCATGATTGTTATTATGAGCAGCAAAACTAACACTTCTTAGTATTGATATCCCGCTGGGACCACAACCATCTTTAGTATCGCATTCTTGTATTAATCGGGTCAAACGTATATCACATAAGTTACTTTTTTCTCCATTCGATGAAAATTTCATCATTTTTGTCGGTTTACCTGTTGTTTGATGTTTCAAAGCGAGCTCATTTTGGTTCAAACTGTCTTCAAAATCCTTATCAAATGCAAACATTTCATCATATTCTTTAACTTCATCAGTTCCATCACTATTTATTTCCACATCCAAATTAGCCTTAGCTTGTACACATATATGTTCCAGAATACTCCAATTTTCTTCACCCCTGATAAATTCTCGTGTCATCATTTGACCTATATCAGCAAGGCAAAGTCCTGCAGCAGTCGCACGTTTTAAGAAAACGGAACAAAGAATGAAAACCCGTACCGAGCACTCCCGAATCAATGGAAGTTCTCTTCTTAAAAGTTCGGCATCTTTAAAAGGATCAAGATTTGAGATATATTCAGTTTCTGTTTCTGAAAACGGCAACGAAGCTTGAGGCCAATGCAACCACTCAAAATACGGGTCGTCTAATGACTCAGGCAAACAAAACCCGTGGTCAATTGGTACGAGTTCAGCCATGCCAGCAACATAACTCCCATGAAAATTCTTCACAAGCATGTTTCCAGCGTGTCGGTCAAGATTAAGGACCCTAATGTCGAGTATTCCAATACGGTGAACCGAACTAACTGAAAAAACAGACGGGCCCAAATCCCCTGCATCTGTCTCGTGTTCAACATATCGCTGAATTGATGTGATTTTAAAAGGTGGATTTGAAGCCAATCCTGTATTATTTACATTAAACGTAACATGACATATTTTCACTAGTGCTGATGGTGGAACACCTGAAAAGCCACCATGGTCAAGTAAATAAGCAGCCAGTTCTCTATGTCCGGTTTCACCTACCCGGATAGACCGTTTCATCCCAGGTTGACCAAGCATCCGGCCTGTGAACCCTTTAGGATTGTTGAATGCTAACGGTTCTTCATCAGCTGGCTTCACAACTGCAATGGTGTTACCTTTTCTTGACTTTAAATAGTAGACCCCACCAAGGCCACTTGACACTGGGGTCGGCTTGACCCCGGATGTTAATGCAATGGCAACTTCGGCTACAAGTGTGTGAACCATTGGGGCCTTATGCCCGCTAATGATTTCAATTCTTGGATTTGGGGATTCAAATTCTTCTTTTGCTTTAGTGGCTAACGAAAGGCAAGGGGTGGAATAGCTTTTGTGGAAACTAGTGGAGGTGTTATGTGTGATGTTGTTATTATGGGTGAAATTATCAAGCATGGTGTGATCGAAATGAGAGTAAGATTGGAGTCTGCATCGTGGGAGTTGGTTAAGGGGCTTAAATTTATGAAAATGTTCAATGACTACAGCCATTCTGATGTTATTTTGTGTTGGTAAGAATGGCTGCAAAACATACTAAGTTACGAGCAGGTATTCTAATTAAGAAAATCTTTCAGAGGGTTCGTCTTTCCATAGGAGATTAGCCATCACATGCCTGCCAAACAAGTTGTTAAATCAACTATAGTTTCCAATAGTTTCAAGAATAAAGCAAATATCAGATCGCTTTAAGGCATTATTGTTGACCTTGAGTTGCAATTATCATCTTATCTTCAAAATTACCTAGGGCTATTTAGAACTTAGCTAAGGGGCTTTGGGATTGCTAATTTATGTGTTCAGTAGCTTACTTTAAGAAGATAATCACTTTAAAATTAGCAGGCCCAAACACCCCAAAACACAAAAGGGCTTGTTCGTGATTGTTAAAATTTAACTACAAGAACTGCACACAAACGTATAAATGACATAAATTTGTGTTTGTTAAGACAATAAGACTGTTTATGTATGTTCACTTAAACTGTCCTGTAAATTTGTGTTATGGACATATACATAAAAAAAGAAATATATAAATGAAAGCATAAACATGAGTATTGAGCTGCAATAAACTTTCAAAACTTTCCAAATCCATTATCATTAATCTCAAAATCTCAACTGTAAACAGACTCTATGACTCTATGAGGCATTCCAAAAAGATGATTTGGGTATAAAGTCTACTTAACACCCGTCACAAAAGTACTTAGTTACGACATTAGGCCGGGTTAGGATTCTAGTAAATATTGATTGTTGAGAAAATGTGAATGGGAATGGTAATGATCGATCAACAATCTAGAATAAATACTCTGCATGACGCTATATACATTCTTTTTTTTAGAACGGCATTTTTTCACACCTATACTACCTATCTCACAATATATCTCACGAATGCCTCCGGCGAGGCTTGAACCCACAACTTCTAGGTTGTGGACAACTCACATACCACTAGACCAATGGCCTCGGGTGGCGCTATATACATTCTGATTGTGGCATTTCAACCCTCTAATGCCTCGAGTTACATGGAATCCACTAATTGACTAATTCAGAAAAGCACTTGTGCTTAAAGCACACAAAGATTGTTATGTGTTATATTCTTTTCCGAAAACCAAAATATGTTATATTTACATAGACGGGTCCAAGAACCCTCCAAACATTGTGTCAATTGGTTTTGGCACAAAGAATGAAGTTGGTTGGACAGAAAAATTGTTTGACACCAGTGACCCATGTATAAAATTTAGGTCTTGGGGCAATTGCGAGACCCCGAAAGGGCTCTGGCCCTTGACCCGCCATTCTTCGTGCCCGAAATCAAGTTAATTTAAGCTTAACATGAAATCATTTTATAATCTCTATTGCATAAAATGATTGATGTTCCTAAGATCAACAATAATAATCTTATGGGTGTCAGGGCCGTCCTTGAATGTGGGTGACTGTAGGCTACCAAATCATGAACACCTCCAAATTCATCCCAAATGTAATGGATCAGCAATATTGCAAATTAAAAAAGGCACTTAATAGCAAATTGACTCTGAAGCAATTGAAGACTTTGCATCAAACATTTGTAGCTAGGCTAAATTGTATCTTCTCAAAGTCATAAATGATTGACACTTTTTATTTAACCTCCATACTTGTCACCATTTGTTTTTATGGGTAGCGAACACAAAATTTTGCTTACACGAGTATTTTTCTTTCAAATTCGGCCTTTTTGAGATATTTTGTGACATTTTTGCCCCTCTCAGCTAATAGGATTTTTTTTTTTTTTTTTTTTTTTCAAATGGCAAAAATGTCACGAAGTACATTATGAAAGACGAATTTGAAAGAAAAGTACCCCTATAAGCAAAATTTTTGTTCTTTACCCAAAAACAAATGATGTCAAGTATGATACTTTTTTAAAATATTTGTTTCATTATAAAAGCCTCAGGCCTCCTAAACCTTAAGGACGTCCTCATGTGTGCATGTCCTTTTAACTAATATCTTATGGGTTCCAAAATGAACACATCATGCCTATATAAGTGTATTTATACAAGATTAAACAAGGGTGCCAATCGAGTCTTTGCCTTCAAAAAAAGAAAAAGAAATATATGTGTTCTTACTTGGGGTTGGCATATAGCAGCATATGTCAATGGCAAGATCCAGGTAGCCCGCTAATCTCCGACCACCTATCCATAACATTTACACAACAATCAAACATTATGTTTGCATGAAACAATAAACACTTTTGTAAAACATAAAAACTTTAGGATAACAGCATGCAAGAATTGTATAAAATGATACCATCGTTAATTCCCTCGCTCCTCCGCTAAAGAGATTGCCACAATTAACTGCAACAACAAACAAACATATTGAACATTAATTATCATATTAATGTACATTTTCTTATATTATCTTAGAAGAAGAGAATAGAAAAAGACCCTGAACACTGGTGAGGCATTCAGGGAACAAATCGGCAATTTAGAGAGGCGCGAAGCGAGAGCGAGAGAGATTAATTAATTCCGGGAGATTTAAATATATAAATAAAAAAAGCCTTTTTGTAGAAGAAAAAGTAGAAAACAAAGGAAACGAATCCCCCACTCCTTTCTTCTCTCTCTTTCTTTCATCTCCTTTTAAACCAAATTGTATTTTTCTACCACCTATAAATTAGGCTGCCCTCATATATCAACTTTCTTTTTTATGTTAGTATGTTTGATTTCTTTAAGGCTATAGTCAAAATTCGAAATGTCAACACAAAGACGCAAATTATTAGCCGAATGATTATTAGATCATGTTTTGTTTATTATTTACTAGCTCATATTAGTTATTTTATTGTGCAAGATTTGTGATCTATGTGATCTATTTATATTTTATCATAAATAATAATTGGGCATGAAAAATTACCAATTCTAATATAGTATCACGGCCTCTTCAAACCCTCAAACCCTAACCCTAAAAGTCGCATTCAAAAGTTGTCATCGTATGTGCAATGTGCGGCGTACTTAGGTGTAAGTACGGCAGTGTTGTTTTTACCGAGAGGATTAATATCAAAAGATGGTGAAAAAGATGATTCTTTTTTGTTTTTTATAAAAGGATTTGTGATGTTTACGAAAAACGTTATGGATTGAAGTAAGTGCATCGTACTTTGTGACAAGTACGGCGGTCTGTGTGTGCTCTGTGTAAAAGTGTGGCGTACAAGTGTGTAAGTGCGACGTGCTTTCTGCAACAGAAGAAACAGAGTGATCTGGTTTTGGAGAGATTTTTGGTATTGTTTACTAATTTTACTTTTAAAATACTTAAGGAACAGATTTAAGTCCCCGGCAGCAGCGCCAAAAACTTTGATGTGTAAGGAAAGCTTTAAATTTATAATACTAGTTTCACCGATTTTAATAAACCAAACACGCGGGTAAAGTATAACCCCCGTCGGTAGTATTAGATTAAGGTAAGACCAGGTCGTATCCACAGGGACTTAGTTCGTTCAGTTTAAGTATAACAATTAGTAAAAGAAGACAAGTAACGATTATAGGAATAAAAGGAATTCAAATATTAAGACAAATGATTGCTTGGATAGCTTAAATAATCTAGTGACAATGTTTATGTTTGATCTCAGTTTGATAAAGGAGCACAACTTATAAGAGAGTTATTTTCGTCAAAAGAGCAATTTCATAACTCGTAGGTTCAATTCAAGATTCATATCTACTCATTAAGTGATTTCTCTCAAAATAGTATTTCATATCAAGTCTAGATTATTACTGATTCTTCTAAGTGGATTTCTCCTTTCAAAGACTAGTAACGCAGACAAGTTCCTAGAATTACGTTTAACAAGTTGGTTCTTTCGACCTATCCCAACATATTATACTCAACCAGTTTCAATAAATAAACATGATAAGACTAGAAATGAAATAGTTCGCAATATAAACTTGAAATTGGTAGAGATCAAAACATAATCATAAGTCGCTTTATTATATTCACATATCCAAGCAATCACAAGAGGCTTAGCCTCTCATGGCTAATGAGTTCATAATAACAGAAGTGCGTAAATGATAAACAAGAGACATACAGATTGGATTGATCAAATGATTACACAAGTGTCACAAGTAACCAAGAATTCGACACCAACAAGTATTTAACACCCCTTATTCTGATTCGTTCACCCCTGCAACTTGGCTCTGGATCACGTGTTACATCGGACTTAGCTTTGTGGAAACTGATTATAGAGTGGAGAGTTCAAATGCTTGCAAATGATCTCTATTTATAGGCAATCTGATATGCGAAGTACGGCGCACTTGCTTTCTGAGTGCGGCGCACTTGCTTTCTGAGTGCGGCGCACTTGCTTTCTGAGTGCAGCGCACTTGCTTATTTTCTTGGCGCCAAAGCTTCATAAATGCAGGGGAAGTACGGCGCACTTAATTTGCAAGACCGACGCACTTTTATTTAATATTATATATTTGACTTCCTTTTACTGAGAGGTAAGTGTGGCGCACTTTCTTGTAAAACCCGCGCACTTGGCTTACATGAAAAGCTAATCATGGAAGACTTCATTATTTATTCACTTCAAGTGGTGAAATAGTAGGTTTTTAGGTGTTTCATGCTCAGACCATCAAAGAGTGAACCTGCATTCATTTTATGCTATTAAGTACCAAAAGTTCACGTAAAATGATCATAAAACATATAGAATAATGCTCAAGAAATATGTATAAGTAGAGCGTTATCAATCAGTGAGAATTGG
Source organism: Artemisia argyi (assembly GCA_030686995.1). Classification (NCBI taxonomy): domain Eukaryota; kingdom Viridiplantae; phylum Streptophyta; class Magnoliopsida; order Asterales; family Asteraceae; genus Artemisia; species Artemisia argyi. The sequence goes on along the minus strand of JARVZY010007123.1, from coordinate 5,963 downwards.
TGAAGTTTCAGTGTTGGTTGTTGCTGAAGGAGAAGTGTCAGTTGAAGTAGAGTTAGAGTTGGATGTGGTGGGTGTATGAAAATGTGGAGGTGGATGAAAATTGGTATGTGACTGTGTGTGATTGGGTGTTTTTTTGTCATCAGTGTGATGTGAAGAGGTGTTGATTGGTGAGGTTGTATGAGGTTTGATATGAAAAGGGAAAATTGATTCATGAAAGGTAACACTCCTGCTTGTGAAAAATTTGTGTATTTCTAGGTTGTAGAGTATATAGCCTTTCTGAGTAGGTGTGTAGCAAATAAGTACAGATGGTATTACCCTTGTTGCAAACTTGTCTGTGAGGTAGTGGTGTGCATAGGTTTGATAGCCTATGACTCTGAGGTGATCAAGTTGAGGTGGGGTGCCATATAGGTATTCATAGGGACATTTATGGTTTAGAGGTTTGGATGGAAGTTTGTTTATGAGATATGTTGCTGTGAGAATACATTGTCCCCAAAAATGAATAGGAAAGTTTGCTTGGAACCTTAGTGATCTTGCAATTTCTAGTAGTAGTTTATGCTTCCTCTCCACTCTTGCATTTTGTTGAGGTGTGTAGGGGCATAAGTTTTGATGGGTTATGCCATGTTGTTGAGTGAAATTTAGAAATGATGAATTAAGAAACTCTGTCCCATTGTCACTCCTTATAGCTTTGATGGTTTTATTGAACTGATTTTGTACATAGGAGTGAAAGATTTTGATTTGGGAAACTATGTGATGTTGCTTGGTAACAAGTATGTCCATGTTCCTCTAGAAAAATCATCTACAATTGTTAGGAAATAGGTGCACTTGTTCATTGTTGAGTGTTTGTATGGTCTCCAAAGGTCAATGTAAATATGATCAAATGGTTGTGAAGCATGAGTAAAGCTTAAAGGAATGGTAAAGCATGTTGTTTGGATAAAGGACAAATGTTACAAGACATAACAGTTTGATTACAAGAAGCTGAAATACACTTTATTTGTTTGAGAGTTTGTAAAGCTAGGTGTCCTAATCTTGAATGCCAGAGGTTGGTCTTGTCTGAAGTGGTACTGAGGATGGATGCAGTAGTTGGTGGAGTGAGTAGGGGTCTGGATAGATGATGTATAGGCCCTCACAGAGGCTGCCATGTGCAATCCTCTTGTTGAGAACCTGAAAGTAGCAGGATAAGGATGTGAAGATAGCAGACATGTGTTTGGTGAGTATGCTTACTGAAAGAAGATTATATGAGAATGATGGGACATAGAAAACATTGGTGAGGGTGATGTCTTGGTTAATCCTCACTGATCCAAAAATAGTAACATTTATGTGTTAGCCATTTGGTAATGTGATTGAGATGGGTGGATTGCAGCTTCTAATGTTGTGTATAATAGTTAGTGTGATGCAAATATGGTCAGTTGCACCACTATCTACAACCCAAGCAGCCTTAAATCTAAGCATAACAAATGCAATAAACTTGTGCCTTCTAATAGAGATAGAAGTGATTATACCAGTTGGAGGATTCTGTTGAGCTTGTTGTATCATTAGCATGACCTGATTAAGCTGATTTTGAAGTTGATCCATTATCATAAAAGACTGCTTCATTTGCCCCATGTGCTACACTGCTTGTGCTTGCAGTGTCTTGACTCACAACTAATGAGCTTGGATCCTGATTCACAACTAAATTAACTGATTTGCCCTTATTCTCAACCACATTCCTCATGTTTGGTAGCTTGTATTTTCCATGTAATGGATGACCAATTAGATAACCCTTCAATTTGTAACATTCTTCCCTGTAGTGTCCTTCTTTTCCGCAGTTTAAACAAATGATTCCAGCCCTAAAGGTACTCCTCCTTTCAGTTTGTGGCCTTGAATTGTTATTTTTCCTGAGATTGGTGTTGTTGTTTCTAGTTGATGAGTTTTGTGAGTATGAAGAGTAGCCATTATTGGTGTTTCTGTTGGTGTAAGTGGAGAATGCAGCAGAAGTGATTTTTTTTTGGTAGAATGCCCTCTCTTTGTTTCTCCTCTTGTCTTATCATGCTATATGCTTTTGCAACACTTGGCAATGGTTGCATAAGCAAAATTTGGCCTCTAATATTAGCATAACTCTCATCCAATCCCATAAGAAAATGAAACAATCTCTTCCTTTGATCCCTGTCACCATTTACTTTTCCATTTTCACTATCACAAGGACACATACGGATGTAAGGCGCCTCAAGAGCATCATGTTCATCCCACAAACCCTTCAATTTGTGATAATACACTTCAATGTTACAAGTTTGTTGCTTCAATTGAACAATATCATTGATTAATTGATAAATTTTACTACCATCTAATTGTGAATAGTGTTCTTGAAGCTCTGACCACAAATCACTAACAGTATTGATGAAATTCAAACTGTTACTTATCTTATCACTGATGGCGTTCAAGATCCATGAGATAACCATATCATTTGTTCTTTCCCATAAGGCTCTCAGTGGTGATGTAGTAGCAGGTTCTTGATACTCTCTAGTCACCAGTTTGAGCTTGTTCTTGGCATTCAAAGCTATCATCATTGATTTTTTTCCATGTACTGTAGTTGTCTTAACTAGTTAGCTTATTTGAGATCAGAATTAGGCCAGGATGGTCATTGGGATGGAGGTAAAGAGGATGATTAGGCGAATTTGGATCATCCGGTGATGTGTTGATGCCTCCTTGATTGTTTGGATCAGTTTACATGATTGAAGATGATATGATGACTGTTTAGAGTGAAGATAATGATTTGTGATGGTTCTTGGTGAAGAAACAGAGTAAGGAACAGAGTATGGTGGTTTTCCGGTGAGAAAAATGGTGGTTTTGATCGGATTATGGGAAATTGATTGATATTGTGGTGGATTATGATGTATTAATGACAGAAGTGGTTGTTATTGTGATTAGAAATGGTGATTTTGATCAGAAAAATTATGGCGGGAAAAGTAGTTTCGGTGGAGAAGTTTGTTATTTTCACCGAAAAAAGTTGTTGGGGGTGCCAGAATCAGTTAACCACCACAGTGTGTGGTGGTGACTGCTCTGATACCATAATGAAGTTTAGAAAGGTAGAGAGAATTTGTGAAATGTGAATTTGATTAATGAGTGAAAAGTTACAAAATGGGATGATTACATCAGTATTTATACATGAAATGCTAACTAATATTTATAAGTCTAACTGCTCTATGTACAAATCACATGATGCCGCATTGTTTCGGTACCCTAAGTCTACACAACTGTTGCTTTGGTCTTGACTATCTTGAGCTTGAGCTTGTAAAGCTATTGACTTTGGAGCTTGAGCTTGATGATGAGACTTTAAAATATGAACTGTGGATGACTTTCATCCCATTTTAACAATGTGCATATATATAAACCTTCGTAATTTTCAAGGTACATTAGTAATCTCGAATTTTGAATGTGTATTGAGCGTTTGTGGAGATCCGTGCTCACATGATTGAATAAATTGAAACAGAAATGGTTTCCTCTTGCAAATTTAAATCTAAAAAAACTTGATAGAAACAATGGTTGAAGAGTTTAAAACAATTCTAATTTCAGTCACTTATGTAATGATTTTAAACCCTATAACTTTATTAAAGATGATGGTTGATAATAGGAAAACCAATACAATGTTGAAATGGATGTTATTGTTGGTGGTTATGAGCCCTGAACAGGGTTAAGATAATCAATAGCCTAACTACGTACCAATTAAGGTTACCGGATATCACTTGGAATCGTGTTATCACTTTCCAAAGTAAACTATTCGACCCTAATGCCTGGGTATCACGAATATCTACTTGGGATAAGACCAAATGTTTGCTAATGATTTGGGCACAAATCAATAACCCTTTGCGTTTAAGTGTTATGTGTTTTCTGTATATATTTTCATGCATGATTTGATCTTCCTATATATAGGCAAGAATACTCAACCCTAGTCAATGGAATTAAGAGTGATTAACGACCCATTAATCCCACTTAATTTGCCTCCATAATAATAGGTATTAGTGGTTACATGACCAATTAAACGTGGTGGTCATTTGAATAGGTCAAATCAGTTACATATAGCACTCTATCAGCAGAAACTCTGCTCATTAGCAGGATCCTGAAACTGGTAGCAGGAACCATCAGCAGGAACCAGTACTCAGTAGGAACCATCAGCAGGAACCAGCTATCATCAGTATCCTGTACAACCACTATATGAGTCAGGGTGTTCAGGGACCTGATGGGTGTACACTCCGTACCTCCAAGCCCATTACCGGGTGTGAACTAATCCCACAAGTGCACTAAATTTTCCAACAATCCTCCCCAAATTTAGTTCACTACCTTTGCATGAAAATAACCATAATACAAACAAGTGCATAAACGAAAATATCCTGAGGATTGAATTTCCATCTTAGTACATTACTCGTTCAAATATTCAAGAATCAGGGTGTTCTAAGAATTGAACCCTTCAACCCATTTGAATACTTGAAGATAAAAGACACACAAGTTTTTAAACACTTAAATGCTCCTGACACTATACAAGGCATGTGTCCATATCCAATTCATAAATGTTGCAAAAGCTAAAAGTCCATAGCTTCCTGAAGTGGCAAAACTTCAACATTCACATAGGTGGTTCCTCTTTATTCATGCTCCTGCCAAGCACTTTTTCAAAGAAAATTAACCATTAAGAAGTAGTGACTTCATCCTCCTTTCAGCAGGTTCCAAGCACAAACCTTGGGATGTTTGTAAAACATGTGCTTCAGTATACAGAATGGTCAGCTATCCACATTGAACTCAGCTCCCAAGTTTCCTGAGGAGGGAGTTGGGTGTCCTAGCATTCAGTGACCAAGTTGGACTTCAAACCCATCCCTTTAGCAGACTTTACAACCAAGTCTCTAGCAAGACCCATCCCTTTAGCAGACTTTACAACCAAGTGATCAGCTAAATTCTGTTGAGATCTAACAAAATCTATAGAAATCACCCCATTCATGATAAGTTCACGAATTATGCTATGCCTGACACCTAAGTGTCTAGACTTCCCATTGTACATTTGGCTATAAGCCTTTGCCAATGTAGCAGCACTATCACACCTGATAGAAATAGGTGCTATAGGTTTAGGCCACAATGGAATCTCAAGAAGCAAGTTTCTCAACCATTCAGCTTCTTTACCAGCAGCTACTAGAGCCACAAATTCAGATTCCATTGTTGAACTAGTGATACAAGTTTGCTTCTTGGATGCCCAAGAAAATGCACCTCCACCAAGTAGGAATACCCAGCCACTGGTAGACGAATTGTCTTCAGTGTTACTGATCCAACTTGCATCAGTGTATCCTTCCAACACTGAAGGATAACCAGTATATGAGAGACTATAATCCATAGTTCTCTTCAAATACTTCAGTACCCTCTGAATTGCTTGCCAGTGCTGAGCACTAAGATTACTAGTATACCTGCTCAGTTTACCCACTGCAAAGGCAATATCAGGCCTTGTACAAGTCATGGCATACATCAGGCAGCCAATTACCCTAGAATACTCAAGTTGAGATACAGCTTTGCCAGTATTAGGCATTAGCTTCTCAGTTGTATCCAAAGGAGTACTCACTGGAGTACAATCAAAGCAATTAAATTTCTTCAGTACCTTCTCAATGTAATGAGACTGAGAAATTGATATACCATTGCTTTCATGTTTAATCCTTATACCAAGGATAACATCAGCCTCCCCCATATCCTTCATGGGGAATCTTGATGACAAAAATTCCTTTGTCAGGTCAACTTGATTTTGGTCAGTGCCAAAGATCAACATGTCATCAACATATAGGCAAATGATGACTCCTTTACCAGATTCATCAAATTTGCTATATACACATTTGTCATCCTGGTTAAGAACATAACCATTAGACAAAACCACTTCATCAAACTTTTGATGCCATTGCTTAGGTGCCTGTTTCAGTCCATATAAGGACTTAATCAGTTTGCACACCTTGTTTTCATTT